>JAOSBN010000001.1:28811340-28825348 GCA_027563595.1 Erythroxylum suave | reverse complement strand
CTCTACTCACTCTAGCTACAATTTAATTGATTTTTCAGGAGTAGATTTTATTTTTGGTGGATTCGACACCCATCAAAAACATTATGCAACCAAAAATGGACTGGGCACTCACGATAATAGACGAAAACCAAATCAACTACAAAGATGATTGGGTGGTGGACTCTGGCTGCTCTAATCATATGACAGGTGACAAGAAGAAATTAATGGGGACATCATAATATAAAGGAGAGAAAGTGGTGGTAATTGCCAATAATTCAAGATTGCCAATAACACATATTGGTAGTACCATCATAGTCCCTCATTACAGTTAATGGTCGGTGCAACTATATAATGTTTATTACATGGAAGGTATGTCAAAGAATCTCCTCTCAGTGTCTAAAATGACGTTGACAGGTAACTTTGTACTATTTGGACCAAATGACGTCAAGATATATAAGGATTTGAAGATAACTGGTCGACCCATTATGGAAGGAAAATGGGCAGATATTAGGGATTGATCACACACATAACAGTGAAAAATAGATAGAAAGTAGGAAAGAAATAAGAACACATAGATTTAACGTGGTTCTACAATTTGCCTAGGTCCACCAGCTCTTAGGAATTTTGTACTATCACTATGTTTTCTGCCAGTACACTAGGAAGAACAACCACCCCTATTTATACTAATAGGAGCCAGAGCAACGATAGTAAATCAAACCGGAATTAGAAACTATACAACATTAGAAATTGCATAGGAATAACAAACTCTACAGGAATAGGAAACTGCCTCCTAATCCTACTCTTTCTCCACTTTCTAATTAGACTTCACGTCTAACAATATTCCTAATTAGACTCCACGTCTAACAATCTCCGACTTCGAGACTAATGTAGGAACTAACCATTCTTCCCATCCAATACATTTCAGCAGCTTCACGAGCCACCTAGCTGCTCAACCTCTGTAACACTAGCCATGAAGGCCAATTGAGGTCTTGCATAACCCCAGTTTCCCAGCGTCAACAACTTTGGTAAGCATTTCTGCTAGATTCTTGCTCTCTAGAACCTTCTCCAACCACATCACACAATTTTCCAACAAATTCCTTGTGAAGTGATATCTCCTGCGGATGTGCTTAGTTCTAGAATAGAACATGGGATTCTTTGCCAATCGAATGACACTCTAACTATCACTAAAGAGTACACAATCCCGCTGCCTTTTTGCCAATTTCCTCCATAAAGTTTTTCAACCAAACCATCTCCTTGCCAGCTTCAGACATAACCACATACTCAGCTTCTGTAGTTGACATAGAGACACACTTCTGAAGTTTTGACTTCCAATTAACCGTTGTTTCACTAATAGTGAAGACATACCCAGATGTGCTCTTGCTACTATCCATATCTCTACTAAGATCAGCATCAACAAACCCCTCTAGCACCACCTTGCCTTTCCCAAAACAAAGTGCAGTACTAGATGTACCCTTCAAGTATCTCATAAGCCACTTCATGGCTTCCCAATGAGCTTGTCCCAGATTTGACATATACCTGTTAATTGCTCCCACTACATATGCTATGCCAGGTATAGTGCAGACCATATCATACATCAAACTACCAACTGTTGAGGCATACAATACCTTAGACATGTAATCTCGCTCTTCAATTATCTTGGGAGACTACTCCTTGGACAATTTGAGATGATTTGTCAAAGGCGTATTTTTGGGCTTTGCATCATTAAATCTGAACCTGCTTAGCACTTTCTCAATGTATTATTCTTGAGACAGTTTTAGCATCCCAACTGATCTGTCCCTAGAAATCCTCATACCAAGAATTTGCTTTGTAGTACCCAAATCCTTCATATCAAAAGTTCTCTGAAAACTTTTTCTTTAGATTGTTGATTTCTTTCATGTATGAGTCTGCAATCAGCATATCATCCACATACAAGAGTAAAATAACATAAGAATCACCAAAATTCTTAAAATAACTACAGTGATCCTTATCACTCCTATGGAACCCGCTATTGCACATTAAAGCATCAAACTTTTTGTACCACTGTCTCAGAGCCTATTTCAACCCATACAAGCTTTTAGTAAGTTTGCACACCAAGTGTTCTGTACCAGGAACCACATAACCCTTAGGTTGCTACATATATATGTCCTCTTCCAAGTCACCATGTAAAATCGTCGTTTTTTACATCCATCTGCTCAAAATGTAAATATTTAGCTGCAACAATACCTAACAAGATTCTAATAGTAATTAATTTTACAACAGGAGAGAAAATTTTATTATAATCAACACCCTTCCTTTGTGTGTACCCCTTAACCACCAATTTGGCTTTGTACTACTTCCTACCATCAGGTTCATCCTTGATTTGGTACACCCATTTGTTGAGTAAGGCCTTCTTCCTGACAGGTAGTTCATACAACACCCAAGTTTGATTCTTTTTAAGGGAACTCATCTCCTCATCCATGGCTTGTTCCCACTTGACAAAATCATCCGCCTGAACAGCTTCATCAAAGGACTTTGGTTCATCGGCATCAGTTAACAATACATAATGTAGGGAAGGAGAATACCGTTATGATGGCCTTGACACTCTAGTAGTCCTTTTTACTGCAAACTCTGACATAACTTGTTATGGCTCAACTGTAGCAGTTTCAGGAACTAGAACATTTTCAGGACACCCCTAAGATCTTACTGCAACATCAGCTAACATGATTTCCTACAATTCTCTCATCTCAGACTTGTCTCTCACCTTTCTTGTATTGCTAGAACCCAACAAAATCTTGTCCTTGTACAAAATATTCTCATTGAAGGTTACATCACAGTATCTTATATCTTTTCTATTCTTCTCATCCCAAAATCTATAACCAAACTTATCAAAACCATATCCAATGAAACAACACTTAACAGCCTTAAGATCTAATTTATCTCTTTTCTCAAGACCAACATGTACATATGCAGTACAACCAAAAGTCTTAAGATGAGAGAGATTTACCTCGCTTCCTGACTATACCTCTTCTGGAATCTTGAAATTCAAAGGAACTGAAGGCTCTCTGTTGATTAAGAAGGGTGTTGTATTCACTGCATCTGCCCATAACGTTTTTGGCATCCCCGCATGCAATCTTATGCTTCTAGCTTGCTCATTCAACTTTTTGTTTATTCTTTCAGCAACACTATTCTGTCTTGCTTTACCAGGAACTGTCCTGGTCAATCTGATCCCACTATCTACACAGAACTGTTTGGATTATGTCTTGCAATATTCACCTCTATTATCAAACCTTAGACACTTGATCTTCAAACCGGTTTGATTTTCAACTTCAGCTTATCACCTTTTAAAAATAACAAACACATCAGATTTATTTTTCATAAAATAAACCCATACCTTTCAACTGAAGTCATCAACGAAGGTGACATAGTATCTCGAACCACCAAGGGATGAAATCGGAGCTAGTCCCTACACATTTGTGTGAACTAGCTCCAATCTCTCTACCTTCAGTTCCTGTTCATTCTTTGAGAAGTTGACCTCTTCTTCTTACCTAGAACACAACTTTCACAAAGACCCAAATCAACTGTCTTCCAACTTGGCGAAAAACCTTTTGATTGCAAAATCTTCATCCCTTTCTAGCTCATATGACCAAGTCTGTTATGCCACAAACTTGAATTATCTGGACTTGCAGCAACAACTACCATGTTTAAGCATCTTGTTGTTATTTACAATTTCCCTGTCAACACACCCCATGCTACTACCATAGCGCCTTTGATAATATTCCAGGAACTGTCCTCGAACACCGTTCTACAGTCAGTTCTATCCAACTGACTCATTAAGATTAGATTCTTCTTCAGGTTAGGCACAAACCTGACATCTTGCAATTTCCACGGACTCCCAATAGAATTCTTAATATAGATATCTGCAATTCTATTCTGGGGTCTAGACCCAAACATGGGATGTTACAATTTCCCCCTTTCCCATAATCTTCAAAGGCTTGTCATCAGCAAGATACAACTTACCAAATTTTCCAGAGGCAAAATTCTGGAATAATTCTCTATATGGAGAAGAGTGAAACATTGCTCCAGAATCCAATATCTAGGATTCTATAGGGTTGTCCACGCTCAAGACTAGTGCATCACTAATATCATCTGTGCGGAATTCACAGAATGGTTGTCATCATCTTAAAGCTGTAAATTCTTCTTCTTCTTCGATTTTGAACAATCCTTCTTAAGATGTCCCTTATCCCTGCAGTTCCAACAAATAATATTAGTTCTCCTTTTTTATTTTTCCCACCCCTTTGACTTCTCGCGAGTATTTTGACCTCACTGTTTACCTCTTCCTCTACCATCCGCACTCAAGGCGCTACCTGATGGTTCCCCTAATTCCTTCTTGCGAATACTTTCACTAAGAATTATATCCCGGACTTCATCAAATCTCAACGTGTCAGATCCACGAGAATTACTAACCGCATGAGCTATAAGTGTATCCCACAAATTAGGTAAAGAAGATAACATAATTAGGGCTTTAATTTCATCATCAAAGGTTTTATTCACTGAACTTAATTGACTAGTGATCATATTAAATTCGTTAATATGATCAGCCACGAAACCACCATCAGACATCTTAAGATTAAACAAACGATGCATCAAAAGCACCTTGTTAATGGCAGATGGTTTCTCATACATATTCGCCAGGGTCTTTAACAATTCTACTGTCGTTTTCTCATTCATGATATTAAATGCAACGTTTCTAGCCAACGTCATTCTGATTACACCTAGCGCTTAGCGATCCAAGCGTACCCACTTGGAATCCTCCATCTTTTCCAGCTTCTTTCCAGTCAGGGGTTGATGTAGATTTTTCTAGTACAGATAATCCTCAATCTGCATCTTCCAGAACCCAAAATCCTTTCCATCGAATTTCTCAATCTTCAACTTCCCGTCTTCCATTGCTATAAACCGTGTGATTTACCCAACCAGGCTCTAATACCAATTGTTAGGGATTGATCACACACAAAATAGTGAAAAATAGACAGAAAGTAGGAAAGAATAAGAACACACAAATTTAACGTGGTTTGGTAATTTGCCTACGTCTACCAACTGTTAGGAATTTTGTATTATCACTATGTTTTCTGCCAGTATACTAGGAAGAACAACCACCCCTATATATACTGATAGGAGCCATAGCAACAATAGGAAATCAAATAGGAATAGGAAACTATACAGCATTAGGAAACTGTATAGCAATAACAAACTCTACATGAATAGGAAACTGCCTCCTAATCCTACTCCTACTCCACTTCCTAATTAGACTTCACATCTAACAATATTTCTAATTAGACTCCACGTCTAATAGTAGGGTCTATCTAGGTAATGTCAGCCAAAACAGCATACATAGACAAGACAAGAAAAAATGAGACGGCTAATTTATAGTAGGCAAGATTAGGGCACATCAGTTACAGAAAGGTAAAGGAGATAATAAAGAAATCAATGGTTAAAGGGCTCCCAAATTTGGACGTTCGTGATGACATAATGTGTGCAGGGTGTCAATATGGTAAGGCACATCAACTACCCTACAAGGAGTTAGAGTACCAAGCCAAAGCACCATTAGAGTTAATTCACTCTGACATATTCGGGCTAGCGAAGCAGCCATCTATCACTCAATATAGTTATATGGTTACCTTTATTGATCATTTCTCTAGATATGTGTGGGTCGACTTCATGAAAGAAAAGTCAGAGACACTAAGTTAGTTCACAGAATTTAAAGAAAAAGTTAAAAAAAACATATAGGGAAAAGGATACAATGCCTTTGTACTGACAATGGTGGAGAATATACCTCAAATGAGTTTGAACGATAATTACAACAACACAATATCAAGAGGCAGCTGACTTGTCCGGGTACTCCACAACAAAATGGAGTAGCAGAAAGAAAGAACCTTCACCTGGCAGAGATCTGCAGAAGTATGTTGCCCGCAAAGAATGTGCCACCAAGATTCTGGGCAGAAGGGATGAAGACAACAGCGTATGTGATTAACAGATTACCTTAAGCAAAATTGGGAGTTTCACTATATGAGAAGTTTTGGAGGGTCAAGCCCACAATAGGGTATTTTAAAGTATTTGGATGCGTATGCTATGTATTTGTGCCTGATCAACTGCATAGCAAATTTGATAAAAAGACAGTACACTACATTTTTTCTGGATATGATAGCCAACGAAAGGGATGGAAGTGTTGCGACCCAGTAACAGGGCGATGCTACATAAGCAGGAATGATGTCTTTGATGAGGCATCTTCTTGGTGGTCACCACAAGCAGTATTACTGCTAGATTCAAAAGAAATATAGGAGCAACTATAGCAGTGATTGGAGTGTACGGAGGTTAAAAGGACACAACCAGTCGAAGAATCTAATAAGAGTTTTATATAGTTA
The DNA here is from genome assembly GCA_027563595.1 of Erythroxylum suave. NCBI lineage: Eukaryota > Viridiplantae > Streptophyta > Magnoliopsida > Malpighiales > Erythroxylaceae > Erythroxylum > Erythroxylum suave. The sequence continues at coordinate 28,818,971 of JAOSBN010000001.1, read as the reverse complement.
AGTGAGGAAGAGTCCATGGAGATAACATCACCAAGAGAGAAAAGTTCGTGGTAGACAGGAGTGCATCAAATAACTCCAGAAGAAATTAGGTCGAGTCAGACAGAGGATTTTAAGGAAGATGCTCAACAATCAATGCCTCAATTATGAAGGTCAAAAAGAGAAAAAAAGGCCAAATCCAAAGTATGCAAATGGTGCAATAATAGAGGAGGTTGGACTTAAGGAACCAATGAGTTATGAAGAGGCATCACAAAATAAAGAATAGAAGCATGCCATGGATGAGGAAATCCAGCCATTAGAACAAAATGAAGCGTAGGAATTGGTACCAAAACTTGAAGGAGTAAAACCCATCTCGTGTCAATGGGTTTATAAGAAAAAGACTCAACCAGATGAAACAATTGAGAGATACAAAGGGCAACTGGTGGCTCGAAGATTCTCACAAAAGTATGGAATTGATTATGAGGAGACATTTAGTCCAGTGGCGAAGATTACAACCGTTCGAGTCCTCCTAACACTTGCCACAAACAAGTCCTAGAGACTTTGGCAGATGGACATAAAGAATGCCTTCTTACGCGATGAATTAGATCGAGTGATATATATGGAACAACTTAGAGGCTTTGAGAATAAAGATTGTCCTAACTACATATGCAAATTAAAGAAGGCATTATATGGTCTAAAGCAAGCAACACGAGCATGGTATGGGAAGATAGGAGAGTTCCTTTTTCAGAATGATTACAAGATGGCACCTACAGACTCAAATCTATTTGTGAAGGTACGAGGTGGTAAGTTGGCCATAGTCTTGGTATACGTGGATGATTTGATCATCCCAGGAGATGATGAAGATGAGATACGACAAATAAGGGATAAATCTATCAGTTCACTTCCAGATGAAATAATTAGGTGAGTTAAAACACTTTCTTAGTTTAGATGCAGAATGCACAAAGGATGGATTTTTCTTATGCCAACAGAAGTATGCACAAGATCTTTTAGAAAGGTTCGATATGTGAGACTGGAAGCCAATATCGACGCCAATAGAGGTGAACGCCAAACTTCGTGCTACTGAAGGGAAAGATTTACAAGATGGTACAATGTATAGACAACTTGTGGGCAGTCTAATTTATCTCACCCTAACACGACCAGACATAGCATACTCAGTTGGAATTTCCAGTCGATATATATGCAGAATCCAAAGAAGCCTTTCCTAGAAGCAGTAAGAAGGATCTTGAGGTATGTCAAAAATTCTGTGGACTATGGTCTCTTATATAAGAAAGAAAGTACTTGTGAAGTTAAGGGATACTGAGATGCCAATTACGCTAGAGACTGCGACACAAGACGTTCGACAACTGGATATATATTCAACATTAGTTCAGGAGTAGTATCATGGTGCAGTAAAAGACAACCAACAGTGTCATTATCAAGTATAGAAGCCGAGTACAGAGCCTTAGCAATGGCAGCGCAAGAATGCACATGGCTAATGCAATTACTAGAGGACCTATGTCAGCCAGTAGACTACTCGGTGGAGTTGTTTTGTGATAACTAGTCAACGATACGTCTAGCAGAGAACCAAGTATTTCATGCGCGGACAAAACAAGTGAAGGTACACTATCACTACATTCGAGAGAAAGTACTTAAAGGTGATATCGAGATGAAGTATATTAGAACAGAAGACCAAGTTGTTGATACATTCACAAAGAGACTCAACGAGACGAAACATGAAAAGTTTGGCAAGCAACTCAGGATGATCTCAAGGAAGGCCCTAAAGAAAGAGTAGTTAATAAGAGGTAGTGTTAAAATTTATTGACTACTCTAGAAAATTCTAGGATCTTCAATTAAATAATTAAAAAAAGAGAGAAGAAAGGATTAGAAATCACAATGGCAGTGGGAAGAAGGGACTAGATATGTTCTATGGCGGTGGACATTATCTATATATAGGCCATGCTTCTTTCATTATATATTATTAGAAGTTGGAAACATCTGAGTCCAACAAAAAGTGTGTGCCAGTTGTGTTTGCAAATTTGTTTCCAAGTGTTATTGTTATTTCAATCAAATCCCTTGGTGTCTTGTGTTTTGTATTTGTGTCCCTATATTTATTAAATTTTTCAACAGTTTCTGATATGGTTTGGTCGATGATCACTTCCTTCTTCAAGTCCTGCTTTTTTACAGTTGCTGTAATGAAGCTGTCTTTAGCTTTCTTTAGGACTTCATGGGTTGGCTTTATGTATTCGTTCACCTAGGTCCTGGCTTATTACCACTAGTGATAAGCTGTCTTTAATTTTCTTTATGATTGTAATAGTGTTTGTTATTCCCTGAATTGGGCTGCTAAACACTAATATGAGGGCTCTTTTGCAGTCTGATCTTCTAGATATGCCTGCTATAGCACAACTGGAAAAGGATGCGAAGTATACATTGGTATATCAGCTTTTGAAGATCTTTCTGACTCAGAGGTTGGATGCTTATCTGGACTTTCAGGCTGCAAATTCTGCGTTACTTGAAAGCTTTGGTAATACTTGTATCCAGCATGAATTAATATCAGTCTCCTAGATGAGCCACATCTTCGAGATAATTTATGCTTCTTCCAATACTCTACATCTGTCGCACAGGTCTTGTTCACGAAAATTGCATAACAAAGATGAGATTGATCTCATTGGTGGACCTTGCCTTAAATGAATCTGGTCGAGTCCCATATGCTCTTATTAAGGACACTCTTCAGGTATATTGGTTTATCGTTCTGTTCTCACGGGGTGCATAGTGACTTCTTTCTCTCATTAAATTAAAAATAAATGGGAAGGTAACATGTAAGGATGACAAAAAAAGTCCTGGTTAATCGGAAGTTTCAAACAGGATTCAGATTTGAATTCCGTTCAAGATTGAGAAAATCTTCCTCACCCTCGTTGATTCTTCTTTTGCAATATTGAAGTATGTAATCTGATAAACATATGCATAAAAATCTCTCTTTACAGAGAAATAACAAAAGAAAACAGACAGTATATGCAGAAGCTCAGTTAGGCTGAAGATATCTCAACCAATAACTTGTGCAGAGCCTGAGGCTTTGAGAAGAAAGGTGAGTGATCTGAACCTTTTAAGCGAAACACTTTTTCAGGAGGACTAGCACTAATCATGCTCTCTTGTAGCGTAAGAGGAATGGCATTATCATCAAGAGTTTGTATGTAAAACCTCCTCACACTTCCATAATTCATGTCAGAAAGACAAAGCTTCTCCATAACTGGGGCAAACGGGATCGGCCTCATTGAAACAGATGCCAATGCAACATCCTGAGACAAAAGTGGTAAAAAAAATGGAGGCATTAGCTTTAAAAATTTACGAAAAAGAATAATATTCAACTTTTAATTAATTATTTTCTTGAATACATTCCAAATAATATCAAAACAAATATGTATTAGTACGATGAAAATGAGAAATTATATAAATAACAAGAAATAAAAAGTAATTTTTGACAAATTTTTAATCCGATTTAATATAAAATAAAAGAAGATATATTATAAATTAAATCTTGATAAGAATATTAAAAACTATCAAATTTCATATAAAATAAAAGAAGATATATTATAAATTAAATCATGATAAGAATATTAAAAGGCATCAAATTTTATATAAAAATATCGCAGAGAGTAATTAACTCTAATTAATAAATTTGAATTAGAGTTGTTAAACTTAGTTAATTAATTCAAATTGAGTTACTATTGATTCACTGTGAATTTAAAAACTTAATAACAGAAATATTATATTTTAATACAATTTCTTTTGTACATGTAGATATTTAATTCAGAATCAAAACAATAAAATTAATTAACGTAGTAATTATTTCAGTACTACATGATGATTTCAATTAAATAAAAAATTATTTATTTTGTGATTGATAGATGATTATTAATATTATAAATAATAAAAAATACTCTTCAATCAATCACGAAACTCATTTTTTAAAAAATAGTAAATAACCAAAAATAAAATAAAATTGAAGAGAGCGATTCAACACCATTGTGTCGTACCTTGGCAGGACTTCGGTTGAACAAGTAGTCTTTCAATAATGGCTTGTCCATGTCGATGGCAGTTGGAGGATGGCCATTCCCATTCCCATACAAAAATATTTGTGCCCGTCGCATTAAATCGTCATTCGACCCTTCCTGCAATGATTTTGAAATTTTTATTCGAAACACCGACATTTCAGACTCAGACACACACTTGAGATTGACATTGCTTAGAAATGGTGAAAATGCATATAGAACGTCGGTTCTCATTAAACACCGACAATTTGCCTTGCAATACTTTGTGTTCCATAGTCAATGGAGTACAACTCCCACATTGAATATCATGTTTCTCTTGTACCCCTGATCACAATTCATTGACCTGACAGAAAGATGCAAACTCTTGGTAGAAACCAGATGAGAAGTTCTTCAAATTATAAGGTTATAGAAATAATCATATCCCTGTACTGAAGTATATACCTTCTGAGAAAACATCGATCTAGCACTCTGTCCATCGGTCAACATTGTAGCCGCAATGAATATTGCCTTAGAAATTTTGTGAGGAAACAGTTCCATTGCATAGGATAAGCAAGCACCACCAAAATCATGTCCTACCAAAATCACCTGCATATTCACCAAATTAAAATAATATGAAATTATCAGAATTCTAACTCCAAATATTCATTCCATAGTTAATAAAAAATGAAAATAGGTATTAAAGAGCTAAGAACATATAGAAACCTTTTCTCCTTCAGCAAGATTTCCAAGGAAATCCGTAAGTGGGTTGACATATTCTGAGAGATCGGTGATGCCATTTGTATCAAACGAATGAATCCCAGAACCTGTTAAGTCTGTGGCAGTAACTCTGAAACCACTCTCTTCCAAAAGTGCTATAGTTTTGTACCAGCACCAAGCACCAAAACCTCCTCCATGGACAAGGACAAAATGGTTGGTTTCAAGATCATTAAGCTTTATATCCTACAGAAATTGTAACGCGAAAATACAATAATCAAGTTCAAGCTAATTATCAGACACAATACGTAGACCCAACAACACAAACCTGGTTAACAAGTTGGTGAGGTTGCAACAACTGGTCAGTGACCGTCCGGGGCCTGGAGCTGCAGCTCCGACGCAACTGAGTCTTCTTACTGTTCTCTTGACGCTGTGAAGTCGAACGTTTAAAGAATAATGGTCCTGACCCATTTCGCTGCTGATGTTGCCTAAACAAAATCGCAGCAGCCAAGGCTTGTTCTTGAATCAAAGAATCATTAATGTCTTTAAGGGTCTTCTTTTTGGCCGTTCTGGGTGCGAAGCAAGTGCAGAGATTGCCCATGGTAGGTGTAGAGAAGATAGACTTGAACACAACGAGTTGGTGTCTAGTTATTCCATGGATATAAGGAAATGTTCAGAGAAAAGCTTAATCAAAACACATAAAAATCATAAATAATATGCAAAAAAGTTTTTTTGAAAAATTTAAATTGATTAATGATAATAAAATGAGGAGTACAGAAGTTTGGAGAGCCATAACAGTCTCCCACGTATCACCATATAAACGACAGCGTTTTCATCACTTAAAGAGCCAACACAGTTAGAAAAACGACAGCGTTCCAAGAGGAGGAGTTTCAGGTGCTGACAGCTGAGCAGAGGGAGAGCTTTGGAATTTTTTTAAAATTCAGACAAAAAATTAAACCAATAAAATAGAGATTAAAATATTAAAATATTTATTAAATAATAATTAATTAATTTTAATTTATATGAATTTATTAATTAATAAATTTAATTAGTTTAAATATTAATTGTTTTTAATCGTTGCTTGATAAGTTTTGTCTAATAATTCCTTTTTTTTATGTTGTCTTGAATAGGTTTGATATAATTTCTCTTTGTCGTTATTAGTTTCGACGTACATGGAAAACATGTTCGCGTGCTTTTGTCCCAACATGATGCGAATCCGTCAAATATAAGAATCTTCATTATTATAAACAAATAATAATTTCATTAGACAAAGACGTAGTTCTCACATGATTAGACACATTAGGTCCAAAATCAAATTATGATAATGACATTAATTCATAGTTTTTGTTATAAATTATTAGCAGTTTGTTATGTATGAATATATATTAAATAATTCTAAGGAGTTTTTGAATTTTTCTTCGAGCAATTTATAAAATTATTTTTTTATAATTATAAGGTCACAAATTTAAATTCTAAAAATAATTTTTTATAAAATGAAAAAAATTTTGTATTGAATACATTGACTTTTAAAATTTTCTTCTTAAACGTAAATTTTAATAAAAGTGTAAATTCTTTAAAATTGATTAAAAAAAAGTCTAACAAACTGATAAATTATATTAGAATTTGAGAATTCGAACTGTGTTTTAATTAAATTAATATAGTAAAAATGAAATTTTTTATTTCACAAATTTTCGTACCGTTTGTGTGTATATATATATAATACAATATCCCATCCCCATCGATTCATATCATCATATGTCATAGAAGAGACTCGTACAGTCTTTTGAACGAGGGAAATGAATAGTATATCTTGGCAACAACTCCTATGATTGTTGATTTGATATTGTGTTAAATTATTGTCTGACAATATCTCCTGTTATGAAAAAAAAATCTACGAGTGATGTAATGATTGGTACTTGCCAATGAGTTTCTAATATTGTAAGTTATAACGTAGACATTTGGGAATTGTTTAGTTATGGTTAGTAATAATGAAATGAAAGGTAAAACATTTTTATCGTTTAGTTAAGAGTTTTATAATGAATAATGGAATATAATTGAAGCGGAAGGTTTGATGTTACGTTTCATTCTATCATAAATAGTGAAAGTAAAAAACTTCTGATTTAAAAGATTTAGAATGAAATGTAAACTAATAAATACATACTACTTAATATAATCTCAATAAAATTATTTCCTCTAACCTCCCCACAAAATTGAAGTTACGATTAACCTTATATAATCTGAAAAAGTTATAATTATTCATAAACTTTGAGAAATGCAATAATTCACCGCATATCACCCAACAAATCCTTTGGTATTACTGGTTTTCATTGGTCCAACACAATGTGAAGAATCAGTTCATTCGTGGTATGCTGTTTAGCTTTTCGTGTCCATATTTTATTAGCAAAACCTGATCTACATGAAGAGCATCAATAGGAGTCATAAGGTGTTCCAAGTTTTATGGAAAGATAAGGGAGATTATGTTCATCAAATATTACCTATCTATTAAAGGAATATAGTAGGTGTCATGGACTCCTAAAGAGTAACAATTTCCTATCTAAAATTCTAAATGGTAGTGCAATAGATAAAGGACACTCCTCCTATTTGATAGTCAACAGATTAATAGTAAATTGTTATCAAGAACTGCAGATTTTGTGAAAGTTTATCATTATCTTTGTGGAAGTTTGCAGTTATCTTTCACTAGTTTTTTTTATTAGCCGTTGGCTTTATTAACAGCCTTTGTATCTTTGAAATAAAGTAAGCAAGAACGGAGTATTTTTCTATAACAATTCTATTTTTCCTCTTATTTGACGTTTGGTAGCTAAGAAAATGTTGAAAACTGTTCCTTCACATCGTTCTCTCCATCTCCGTTTGTGTATCTTTGAGTTGCGGTGAATGTTACAGTGGTTCTCATTCCTT
>JAOSBN010000001.1:28743546-28795857 GCA_027563595.1 Erythroxylum suave | reverse complement strand
AAATGCTCCCTTGCAGACAAGTCAGCAATCTCTTGATTTCAGGGATGTTGTGAAGGACTCCTTTTACAGAGAAGCCCGTGGCATATCAGTTAAAACTGCAAGCAGAGGAAGTAAAGGGGGCCAAACCCTGAAGTACATTGATTCCCCGAGACCTTCTCAGCACTTCAAGCCAGTGGACTCCAAAACTTCAGGTCTGAAAGAGTCATTTCAAGTTCATCATAAACTTCAAGTGTCGTCGTACAAACCAAATGCTGCGAAACATGGTTCTTCAACTTCTTCATTGAGAGATGCTCGACGATTCTCTTGTGATGGAAGAGAATCAAGTGACACATTCAAATCCACCATCAAGCTCAAGGAACTCCCACGGCTATCATTGGACAGTCGTGCAGGCTCCATGAGGGGGTTGAAAACTGAAATGAAATCAAATCACACTATACATAATTCAACAAGGGAGAATCAGAACTCTCAGCAACAAGAAGTAGGAAGCCATGGAAAACCATGTAGTGTTGTCGCCAAGTTGATGGGGTTGGAAAATCTCCCTGAACTTGCATCGACAAAAGGAAATGAAATTATCCCAGATACAGAATATGATCCTTTCTCAGTATCATCAAGAATACTTGATCACAACAAGCAATATCTAATTACTGGATCACCAAGAAATTCTCAGCAGGAATCTCTTTCAATCAGGCATAAAAATGATGAATCAGACAAGAAATCTGCATCAAGTTTGAAGTTTCCAATAGAACCAGCCCCCTGGAAGCAGATAGATGAAAGTAGACGTTGTCCAACGCCAACTTTGAAGACTGGAGTATCTCTACCAAAAACTCCAAAATCTCCTTTCTCCGTTTATGGCGAAATAGAGAAAAGGTTGGCACATCTAGAGTTCAAGAGGTCTGGAAAAGATCTCAGAGCTCTTAAGCAGATACTCGAAGCAATGCAAAAGAATAAAGAGATGTTGGAGAGTAGAAATGAAGCTTCAAGTCCTCTAAGTCATTCAAGCAGCAACAGCAGTCTCAATCAGCACTCAAAGACAACAATTCTGCAAAACTTACCAAATAGGTGTTCAAATTCTCCCTCAACCAAGGTTATGAATTCACCGAAAGGATCTAAATCACCAATTGTGATTATGAAACCAACAAAATTTATAGAGAAGGCCAGTCTTCCCACAGCACCAATGAATGCAACAAATAATCTATCAGGTCCTACCAAAGGTGTTAAAAATCCAGGCACCAATTGTCTTGGTGAGCGATCCAGCCAAGCTTTTAAGACCAGCAGCAAAAAGAATGGGGCCAGATTGATAAGATTAGCACAAAATTCAAACGATCCTCAGCCTAACACCACAATGAGCATCAAACAGGGCAAGGGCTCAGCATCCATGAACTTAAGACCACAACAGAAGAAGCTTGGGTTGGAGAAGCAACTTTGTCCCAGGATGTCAGCATCAGACTTGAACAGGACTAGACGGCAGCCCATCAGACAGCTAATAGAATCCCCAGATAGAAAATCTAACCGAAAGGCAATTGATGAAGGATACGCTGCAATTTGTAGAAATGGGAGAGACCTGAGTTTCCAAGGAGATTCAGTTTCTGTGCAATCAGAAAGCTCAGTTAGTTTGGCCTCATTGGTTGATGATGAAGTATCAAGTATTGACAGATCTAATAAGACGAGTTATGCCCTTAACGAGAAAGCTCACAGGACACAAAAGGTATGTGTTGTTCATCTCAAGCATCTGTATTTTGTTTTTATCAGCTTTCACTGATCCAGTTTCTTCCATCCAGAATCGCGTAGCAAGATCACATACAAAACCAGTAATTACTTCCTCAGAACAGCCAAGTCCAGTTTCCATTCTTGATGCAGCACTTTGCCTTGACGAATTACCATCTCCAATAAAGAAGATATCAATTGCATTCAAAGGTGAGAATATTCAACAGACAATAATTGCATTTGCCTAACTGTGATTTTAGATTATCTCCCATTCGAAGAAAATTAGCTGATAATTCAGTATAAGTTAGAGCAATACATGTCAGGGAGCAGTCTTACATCCATATATGATACATCATTCTCTCATACTTGTTCAATGTTCTTTCAGCAGAAGATGAGGCTGTGAATTCTGCTGAGCTGCAATGGAATCCTGTGGACGTGAATCACTCATCCAGTAGTGCAAAGTTTACGCTCAACCCATTACTTGATCCTATCGAAACAGAGGACACAAACTCCAGTTCTCATCATCTTAAGCAGACGTTATTTATGTTAGAGGAAAATATTCCTGATGAAGTTACTGCTTTCTATGCCAGCTCCAACCCAGACCACAGATACGTCTCAAAAATAGTTTTAGCATCAGGTCTTCTTAGAGATTTTGAATCTCAATTTACAACCGGCCTCAACCCAATCGGTTATCCAATCAATCACAACTTGTTCCTTGCCCTGGAAGAAGCCAATGGAAGACCTAGGCATTTAAATGGAAGCAGTGATAAACAGAGTGATTCAGAACCTCAAGCGAATATCCAAAGAAAACTAGTGTTTGACTTCGTAAATGAAATTCTACCTCAAAAATTACAGGTGAAGCGTTCTCCCAAGTGGTGCCTCTCATCAAACATACCGGCTGGACAAGGACAGAGAGGATATCAGCTTTTGGGAGAATTATGCTCAGAGATGGATAGACTGCAAAGTGCCAATACCAACTGCAGCTTAGATGATGAAGAAGACAGTTTGGCAAATATTATATGGGCAGATTTGAAACATCAATCAACCCATTGGACTGCTTTCCCGGATGAAATTCAGGGATTAGTTTTGCATGTTGAGCGCTTGATTTTTAAAGACTTGGTAAATGAAGTTGTAGCAGTGGATGGAAGAGGAAGGTCAACTGGCCATTGCAGGCAACTCTTTTCAAAATAGGATTTTGGGACCAGTTCAAAATTGTTACTCAATCACAAACTTCCAGAGTTAGAAGCCTACTCTAGTTTTAGTTTTTTGATTGTTCCTTTTACCCAATCAAAAGCAGAAGTCTAAATAAATTACACATTAGCTTAATGCTAGACTGTAAATCTTTCAAAGAAGTTTGCATAAATGCAGATTACAGTCATAAAGTATTAACAAGAATTCATAGCTACGGTCAATTCTAGCAGCAAGTACACCATTCTGTTCTTGTGCAGAAAACTATGAACTATAGCTCTATCTGTCAGGGAAAAGTATGCAGATAAACGAGTGAGTCCCGGATCTGCTGTCTTCACAATTATTTTCCAATATAATTTGCAGTTGAAATTGTACAAATTTGTTAAAAACCCTGAAATAATAAAACTTGCAACATCCATTAATCTAAACAACCTAAAGAGCTATCAATGCTAATCAAGCTGCAGTAAATAGGACACAGATAACTCCGCTATCAAACTTCCACATTCTGTGGTGCACTGAACATTAAAAGATTTCCTAGCTCTTTCCCCTTTTGAACTCAATGATACCTTACCAATTGTCATGGCTAGTTGATTGACCATTGGCTATTTAGTTACCCAAAAGCCTGATCATTACCTGAAAATTAGAAGACAAAATCATTTTTTCATTAATTGTAGCTAAAATCAATGGTGATGAATCAGGATGACAGTTGTAAGAAAACTCGATTATAAAGCAAAAGAGTGCATAAAAGTTGTATGACTTGGGTTTTTCTCAGCATGATGAATTGCATGATTGTGCATCAAAACTACTATTGTATCTTATCGCAAGATTAAAAAGTAAGAACAATAATAATCATAGTCATTCCCAACCACAGTTCCATAACAAAGGAATTGATATAACAAGTACCAAGAAACTTAGCTTTTCACATTAAAACTCTCTCAAGCATAGCCTTTTACGAGTACCAAAGCACTATAGCTTCATTCCATTCAGTATAAAATCATGAAAGTCAAGAAACCCCACAATCAAAAATCATTCACTGACTGGGTATTATGACAAGATGAAAGTGCATAACTCCAAAACTTCTTTAATAAGGGCCAACAAATCACATGCTACAAATGCAAGCTCCAATCTTTTAACCACACTCTGACCAACTTCTGCTGCTAGATCCTAAAGAGGTACATAAATTCTAACCAAACTCGATTTTCAAATGAGTAAGCTCCTCTAGGTTTTGCATAGATTGTTTAAGGACTTTCACAGACCTCCTTTTCTTGTCATCTATTGCATTTTCATCTCTAGACCACAGTCCAATTTTCGGTGTGTCTTCCTCAACGTACCGGAGAATCACTCTGACTGTGCCCGGACTTGCAATACAATAATGAATGGTCGAAAGCGGCAGCAAAGCCCCGAGCTGAGCTCAATTGCTCCAATCTCGAACAATGTGGAAAGCATTAACCTCAGATTATACCAGCAATATGCCATCTTTCGTATACTATGATTCTATGAATACGTCAAGCTGACTAGTAATTTTAATGATTAAAAAATCTAGTCGGTTCGATTGGTTTAACTTAAAAATTCTTGAATATCTAATTTTTTAGTTTAATTTTTAACTTTTTGGTTTGATTTATTTTAACAACTTTTGTTGTTAAAAACTTATTAATTTATTAACTAATCGATCAATTTTTGCAAAATAAATAAATAAATTTTCATTTAACAATCTCTTTTTTTAATTTAACTTTAATTTCGCGATAGATTATGACAATTTCTTTCAATAATATTTTAAATTCTTTAATTTTATTTAATCTTTAGTTAGTTTTATCGCGGTATAATTTTGATTAAATCTTTTAAACATTAAACCTTTATTTTATCGATTTAACTTCCAGTCTGATTTTTAAAATATTGAATAATTTAGAATAAGAAAGGTGAAATAGTATTATCAATTACAGAGAACCTTGTGGAGAAACTTTTCTAGTCGAATTTGATCAAATTAAAATTTAAATTAAATTTGAAATAAAATAAATTATGTAATTAATTGGATCATCCAGTGGACTTGTTATTAAAGATTTTTTCTGTTTTTATAATTGTTATTGTATTTCATTTATATTTTTCTTGTATTATTTTGTGTAAAGTGTAATTTTTAATTAAGAAAATTAAAAAAGTTAGTATTTTAGTCTTTTTTTTTTAATATTCTCTCCAGTTGCTTTTACTTTATTTTTGGTTGGTCCATATAAAGGAAGTGTTGGTGGACTTCTTCTGTAGGAGTAATTTAGAATCAAAGCATTTGAAATATCATAATTTGAAAAAACATTATTTTAATGATTTAACCACATAATATGATATTAGAAATTTGGCCTCTCTACCTTTTTTATTTTATTGGGAAATCAATTAAAAATTATCAACATTTAAGATAAAAACATTAATTCACCTTTTATCTTTTGCGCATAAGTAAAATTAATTATTTTATTCTATTTTTTATATTTTTTGTCAAAGACAGATTTTTATATAATAAAAATAAAATTTATAATGTCTGAAGTACATCTTTTGAATATTATATTATAAAGAATACTAGTTTAGAGTTTATGGATTAGAAATAAGACTATATAATCATATGGTTCATTTATATATTATACTAATATATTATTAAAATTAATAAAGAGTCTAAAACAATATAATAATATCATTCATTTATAAATTATAATAAACTTTATATTGAGGTATATAATGAATCCGGAGCAAACTATTTAGAACTTATTGAATCAACTTGGACATTTATGATACAAAATTTGTAATCTTACGTAGTGTTTGGTTCATGTCCTTACGGGTAGAGACAACAGGGACACAAAAATTATGTGTTCCGTAATATTTTTTTTTTGTTCCCACCTATTTTTGTTCTGTCTCTATAGTATAGGGACAGAAATTTTTTGTTCCTTCAAGACCGTGGTACAATATTTCTTATCACGGGGACGGAAACAAAAAACATAAGAAAATTTCAGAAATGCCCTCCCTCCACTAGAATATCTAACTTGTAGGATTTTTTGACCTATTCATTAATTAAAATATTGTAATTAATTAATTAATTAAAATAAAATAATTAAAATAATAATATTATTTATTTAATTACTTTATATTTAATTAAAATATTATTAATTAAAATATAACTATTAATTAATTACAATATTTTAATTAATGAATGAATTATTTAATTAATTAATAATAATATTTTAATTAATTAATAGTTATATTTTAATTAAATATAATGTAAATAAATAATAATAATAATAATAATATCATTAATTATATTTTAATTAATTACAATATTTTAATTAATGAATAATAATATTTTAATTAATTAATAGTTATATTTTAATTAATAATAATATTTTAATTAAATAGAATGTAATTAATTAAGTAATAATAATAATTTAATTAATTATGTTGAAATTAGTTAATTATAATACTTTAATTAATGAATACTAATATTTTAATTAAATATAATATAAAGTAATTAAATAATAATAATAATTTAATTAATTATATTGTAATTAATTAATTAATTAAAATATTTTAATTAATAAATATATATATTTTAATCAATTAATTAATTAAAATTTTTAACTATGAATAATAATATTTTAATTAATTAATATTTTAATTAATGAATAGTTATATTTTAGTTAGTTATATTTTAATTAATAATAATATTTTAATTAAATATGATGTAATTATTTAAGTAATAATAATAATTTAATTGATTATATTGTAATTAATTAATTAGTTGTATTATTTTAATTAATGAATAACAATATTTCAATTAAATATAATGTAATATAATTAAATAATAATATTAATTTAATTAATTAAAATATTGTAATTAATTAATTAATTAATTACATTATTTAATTAATTATTTAGTTACATTATTTTCATTAATTAATTAATAATTACATTTTATTTAATTAATTACAATATTTTAATTAATTAATTATAATAATTTAATTAATTATATTGTAATTATTTCATCGTAATTAAAAAATTAGGAATACACTTAAAAAAATATTGATATAATTATAAAATAATCAATGAATTACATATTTCCAATCATATTATTCTGCAGGGGCATTTTCGTTGTTGACACTGTTTTTATGTTCTGTCCACTGCAACCAAACACATTTTTATCTTTGAGACGAAGATAGTTTTTTTTGTTTTGTCCATCACAACAAAAAATCTCACCGTTTCCAATTTTTATTCTGTTCCGTCTCCAAATTTTCGTCTCGTTCCGTCTCTGCATATTGGAGACAGTAACCAAATGCAGCGTTAGTGTACAAGATTCTCCGCTTTGCGGGGGTCTGAAAATTGCCATAATGTACGCAATTTTCTTTTTTTATTTTACAAAAATGTTGTTTCCATGACTTGAATATGTAACCTTATAATCATAAAGGAACAACTTTACCGATTACTTTAAGACTTACTCCAAAAATTCAAAGTCAATGTACCTTGGTGCAGAAAGCTTTGTGCTTTGCTAGGGTCGGGAGCTTATCAATGCACGTAACCTTCCCATTGTAGTTTTTACAAGGTGACTGTCTCTGTGATTCGAACATGTGACTTTGTAATCTTTTGAGTTAAAGTTATTTTATACAATTTTCTATAATAAATACAATGTTTAAAATATATATATATATATATATACATACCAATGAATTAATTATTTTGAAATTTAATTTATGACATACTAATTTCTAATTGCAAGACTTGTATAAATTTTTTGCCTTTAATAGTAATGCACCTTCAGAAACTTAACAACTTTAGTTTTCTCAAGCAGGTGAGAATTTCGTAATGTTTTGAGCTAAAATACAAACAAAAATATATATACCTTAAATAATTTTTGGTATGTTAAATTTATAAAAAACAAGAATTGTGATCAAGGATAGGCAAACAACTATATATACTAAAATAATAAAACTAGAAATCCTAATCTAGGAAAGACGAGGTAGACTAAAAACTAATTATTTAGAATAAATATATTTTTATAAAACTTGTATATATAAAACTATTAATGTTTTAAAAAACGGATCGGACTTTAAACTAATTGAAGGAAAGGTTTAAGGTTTAAAAGTTCAACCAGTAGTGAAGTGCTATAAAATCGGTATATAATAAATATGAAGTAAAACTTATAAAAATAAGTAAAAATAAAATATTTTATTAAAATAAAAATACGCCAATTTCTATTATTATATAATGAACTAATAATAAATAAATATGAGTCTAATATAAAACTTAAAATAACAATAAAAATCAAAATCATATTTCTGAATGAGGTTGAGTCTCATTATCGTCAAAAGTTCCAAATTTTCCAATGCTATTTAAAGATTGGTAAACTAAGTTTTCATCCAAAGTATTTGCATCAACTTCTTCTACTGCATTAAAATAAATTACAAATTAGTAATACTTGAAATTATTCTCAATTGTAAACTTGTAATACATTATAATTTTAACTTAAATATGATTAAAATAAGATATAAACTGACCATCAGTAGATGTTCTTAATTCATTTGTTGTGAAAAATGCATTTTCTTTATAAATCATCTTTTCAAGTTCATTATAATCAAGATCAAGCAATGGTTCTTCTTCTTCGATCCAAAAATCAGTATGTTCAATTCAATCAATATCAATTGGATCGTATGTTCTCTTTTTACTAAGTGCTCTGAACACATAATAGAGAAATTATAAAGCCAATAATAAAAATAAATTATTGAAAAAAAACTGTAAAATACACGCTCTTCATTCTCAGATTATAAGTAACGTAAACAAGGTCATTATGTCTTTGATGTTCCAAACAATTTCGTTTCTTTGTATGAATACATTAAAAAACACTCAAATTATGTTCACAACCTGATGTAGAAGTTGTTTGATTGAGTAACATAATAGCGAGTTTTTTCAATGTTAGAGCACTGTCACTGAATAATCTCTACCACTCATATGTATTTTAAATTATTAATTATGATAAAATATGTATTATTAATAAGTAAATAATGAATTAAAAGTATAAAACTTACTTGGCTACATTTTTTCCATCACAAATTATCTCTTTATTGATGATCTAGAAAACTCTCTAAACCTTCACGATACAATTTAATTTCATTTATGACTTGTGATTGCTCTTTAATAGAAAAAATATCTTTGCATTCAATCATATTAAACAAACCGCCCGTAATATTAATTGTACATGCTTCTCCACTATATAAGCAATAAGGATTGAGAAAATAAGCTGCTAAGTAGATCATTTAAGTAAGATTCTTATCCCTTCATCGATCAATAATATCTATATAAGGCTTGTACAATTTCTCCTTCCCTTTAAAATGATTTATAATTGTTTTGTGAGCTCTATACATACCATCATATATATACCTCAAAGATTGATTCTCATCTGAGTCAACAATCATTAACAGCCTTATAAGCGAAGCCACAATCTTCACAATGATCAAGCAAGCATTCCAAAATTTATAGTCTAGAATTATAGCATAGACTTTTTTTTCCTTTTTCACTATTTGATAATTTATTACTTGAAAAGTGTTTACTTGTCACTAAATTTTGAAGTAGTTGCTTATGTTCATAAACACTCTTCAAAGTAATAAATGTAGTTGAAACTTTGGTAGCAATGGGACGCACAATCTCAACCCATTCTTCTTGCTTTCTTAACCAAGACAAAAATGTGACATGATTATACACAAAAATTGTGATCTTAGATGCGCATAAAGCAAGACTAAAAATATGATCCATATCAGCAATATCTTTTAAAATAAGATTTATACAATAAGTAGCGCATGGATATCAACAAATTTGCCAATACTTTAATTAGAATAAGTCCCCGGCTGATACATAATTAGTTGTATTATCTGTAATAAAATAAACAACATTATTACCAACCCACTCGACAATTTCAGAAAATAATTCAGATAAAACATTGCATTTTTTCCATGTCAGAGGCATCAACAAACTTGATAAAAGTTGTTCCAATATTATAATAAACCTAGAAATTAATCAAGGTTATCTATCTTTGATTAGTCCACCCATTTGTCATAATAGATTAATAGTGCAACCTGTTGATTTCCAACTAGATTTATATGTATCCACAATTAACTGGCATTCCTTTTTTTAAAATCTTGAAGCAAAGGCCCACACAACTCATAATAAGATGGTACCTTAAATCCTGGATCTATTGCTGTTGTAGCATCATTTACTTATTAAAAATATGGTGAATTTAAAGCATTTAAAGGTATATACATGAATGATAAAACCATCTAGCCCATGCTCTTTTACATCACAAACAGCATCCTTATCAACTATAAAACTTTTTAGACTAGGTTGAGAACTAGGAGTAGTTCTTGGAGAAAAATAAGAATCTATGTAAACAGTAGCTTTTTTTTTTCCTTTATCTAATACTTGTGGTGTTTCATCATCTCCAAAAGATATATCACGAGCCTCTTTATTTTCCTTTTTTTTACTTGTTGCTGCAAATATTTTCCAATCATATCACGCACACCAAGTGGTACCTTTTTTTAAGAAGCAATATTACCCTTAACACCAGCAAGGTGTTCTTTCATTTTATAAATTCCTCTTCCTTTAAATGTTCTACCGCAAAACATACAATTATATTAGATATTCCCATCAGATGCTTGACAAAAAGAAAAATAATTTCATGCTGGATTGGACTTACCACTAATAGATGATGCGATATTCATCAAATATTTTTCTAATCATTCTATATTCTCCATTATGATTTAACCTAAAAAAATATAAAAAAGAATTAGGTATACTATGGTCAGGACAAAAATTCTCCTATTAAAAATAATTCTCGTCATCAAGAGTCACAACTCACAAGCTTAAAATTGTTCTTTAGGATACCCGTTTTTAATAATTTATAAACCTTATCTCATTGACTAAGGTAAATTGTATATATAAAAAAGGATAGTCACAAGTATAAATTTGTTGTTTAGGATACCGTTTAACATACAGAGGAATCCTTGAAAATAGGTCATCAGTTGAAATAATAGATTTAACTAAATTCATGTATTGTTTAATATATTGTTTAACTCTCAAACAAATCTTAAAAGTATTGACAATTCAATTCTAAATTGAATTAGATCTAAGGTTTGACAAATTTTCAATCTAAACTGCATATAGCTTTATTTACAAAATTTCTCTTTATTTTTCTTTTACCTAAAAAAGTAACTACCACTTTAATAATATGTTAAATAATACACAATTCTCACTCCTTTTTTTGCAATTTTGTTGATTTCAAGATCTTTCTTCTTCTAAGTATCATCTTCTAGGTAATCAAATTCTTTTAATTGAAAACTTATGTCGACAAGTGAGTTCATCATTTTGCTAGGAAATTATTAAAAAGACACCTTTAAAGACCAACACAAATTAGTAATCACATACAGGGTGAATGAAATCAATTCACATACATTAAAAAAACTAATAGAGAATAATGAATGAAATCAAATCACATACATCCACAGAAGACCAAATACACTAACTTTTTAAGCTTTACTCTAGCAATTACTTCCGTCACTTCATATAATCGACTGTTATCTTACCAAAATATTGTAAGTGTAGTTTTCATTCAAAATATAACATAGTGTTAAAGAAGACTAATCAATCAATAACTATGAATAAAATAGAGATCTTCTATAGTTGGCACATGTCATTATCTTTTAACATATCAAAAACTTAAATAACATAGTTTCACCCCAAGACATATTATGTATTTCATTATCTCCTAAAATATTTGAAACTTAAATAACAGAGTCCAGAATTTATATTTCGCTCCAAAATAAAATTTGTATTTCACTCCAAAGCAGACTCTCGGATTCAAGTTGAAGCCAGAGGGTTGAGGCGACTTTGTTTGCAATGTTTAATCAGCATCTCAGACAAAGAGAGAGATAATGAGGTAAGGTATGAATTGTGAGAAACTTCTACCTATCTCTGCCTGAAGTATATTAAGTCATCACAGAGATAATTATAGCGTTCAGAGAATAATCTCAATCCTTGCTCATTCCAAATGGGACAAAGGGTTGTTTCAATTGTGGAGTTGGATCTTCATGGAATTAATTACATGCTAGTTCTAGAACTCATGTCATGGATTTCAACTCTCATTTGGTTGAGTTCCAAAAGAAATCATAAGGATTACAGAAGCCAAATTTATCAAATATGTTTTGGGAACAACTTATTTAGACTTCACTTACAATGTCCAAAGGTGTTAAGCTTGTTCGATTCCTTCTCGCTCTCTGATTCGCACGACTCACACTACCCAGAAATACGTATATCACAAAACCAAAGATATCAGAAAGAATTAGCAATATCCTTAAAAGAAATGAAAGGTAAAACCAAACGTTGACAAGAAATTTACCTATAGAAGATGGAGGCAATGAGATCGGCGAAGAGGACGGTTAAGAGAAGAGAGTAGCGGGAGAAGAGAGAGTTTCTTTTGTAAGAGTTTGGCAAAGATGATAGATGACCAGAAATGGAAGATGACGGCAAGATCTAGCAAATATGGCAAAAAAAAGCTAATTTTGCCGCTATGAAATATGAGAAGAGCAAAGATGGTGGAGGCGACGAGAGTTCGATTTGTGAAACTGAATATAATGTTTTACATATTATCTGTATACTGATTAACCGGTTCAACCAGTTCGTTGAAAAACTTGTCGATTCTCTAATAAACTGGCTGATTTTTATACTCAAGGGTTATTAATTGGAACTGAACTAGACAATTGGCTGGCTCAGATTGTTTATGGTCAGATTGGCCGATTCTGTCCGATTTTTAAAACCTTGAAAACTATGTTAAAAAAACTTTAGACATACATAAATTTATTATTAATATTTATTATTGGAATACTTTTTATGATTAAATTATTTTTCACATAAAAATTAAAATTAAACTTATTATGATAAGATATTTTTAAAATAAAACATATTTTTTTAATGTTGCATTTATATCTCTTTAATTCAATCACTTAATAACATATTTAAAA
This sequence comes from Erythroxylum suave, assembly GCA_027563595.1. Classification (NCBI taxonomy): domain Eukaryota; kingdom Viridiplantae; phylum Streptophyta; class Magnoliopsida; order Malpighiales; family Erythroxylaceae; genus Erythroxylum; species Erythroxylum suave. The sequence goes on along the minus strand of JAOSBN010000001.1, from coordinate 28,782,937 downwards.
AAGCATAAATGAGAATTAATAAATAATACATCAATCATTTGGAGTAGATAAGAAATTAAGTACTTTACAGATCGTGTAGAGTGTACATTGAAAAGAAGGTTGGACTGAGAATATATTATAAAAAATTTACTAAAAAGGACAATAAAAAATAATACTATTATAAGAAATAAGAACAATTTTAGAATAAATTATTTTGAAATATAATTAGAAACATAACCTTGTCATCTTTTTATTAACACAAATTTAAAAGCAAATGTAAATTATCCTTTAATATCTTATTTGAATTAGAGTTGGTACAAAAAAATATATTAAAATTTTGTTTTTGACAATAAGATAAAGTTAAAATGCTTAAACATTCTAATTTAATTTATCTCAAGAATATTAGCACTCATAAATTAAAAAAATAACTCCTAATTAATTATAAGAAAGTATTTAGACATCTCTTTTTATAACTTTTTTTTTCCAATCAAGTATTTAGACATCTAAGTATAAAATATAAACTAAGAAGCCACAAAGTCCATGTTAAATTAAGCAGAAAACTAGAAAAACATGGCATAGTCCTAACCAAAAGAATTAGAGTGAAGGTATTGGAACCATAATGGAGATGAGTAGTCGATCCAACAATTGAAGAACAAAAGCTAGCCAGAACCATAAGCCTTACTGCAACTAAACAACAGTCTTCTTCTTCTTCTTCTTTTTTTGGTATGTAAACATTAAAAAACTAGCCATAAAGTTCTGCCGATTACAGAAAAAAGAAGTAACAGATGATGAACAAAACACCAAAAGAACTTCATTCTCTCACAGTGTTCAATGTAGAGGCTTAGATCCATCATATTCCTCTTAATTATTGACATTAACAAGCAAAATTTTATTAGTAATTTTAGAACCAAATAAGTAATTTTACATTTGCAAATCATCATTTAATATTATTTTGTACTAATCATCCACACTATGATAAATACTATTTATAAAAAAGATAATTTCTTCAAGACTCATCTTTTCCATCTGGCTAGTTTCGGGTTGGAATTCCCGGAAACTCATTACAACTATCTATCCAAATAGATTGATTTCTACTGCACTTAGTGTGCAATGTAGAGCAAAAAGCTTATTTAGCTATGTATAGAGAGAAAGGACATTATTACTGCAAGCACTATACTCATTAGGTCATGGTTTATAACAGCAGTACTGAATCTACTGAAAATGGTGAACAGTGACTAAAGCTCAATAAGTGAGAAATATCTAAGACTTATAAAGTTATCTAACCCCTTTATTAATCTATTAGGGTTTTCAATTACGAAATTTTGACGTGAAAAAAAAGAAGAAGCAGAAGAAGAAGAAGAAACTTCTCTTACGTTTGCTGAGGACCACAGGTCATTTTTTCTTTAGAAGCAGCTTTCGTCAGAGGTTTCCTTGACCACCCAAAGCTGTTATTTACTTCCCTTATTGTATGTTACTGGATCTTGTGCAATATTGACACTGTCACAATTCTTTTTCTTTCTCTTCCTCTTCTTCTTCTTTTGAAAAGCTTAAGACCCTAATTTAAGGATGACTATTCCTAGGTTAAAGACGAACCATGCGTCAATGAATTATCTTTAGAGTTGCAGGCTATAGCAATTTCTTCTTGTAATGCTATGGCAAACAAAACAGAATATATCTAAGAACCAGAGCTTGTAAATAATCTTTGCTCTAATCATTTATTTATATCTCAAATTCAGTTTCAATAAGTAAAAGTCATTGCATATATGTTGGCTATGAAAAAAGAGAAATAACAGCTTTCAAGAGGAAATATAAAGAGGAGGATTTTAACAAAAATATATTCTTATTATAATAACATTATACTTAACATATATATTAATATATAATTAAACATGCTTATCTTAAATTTTTAAAAATAATTATTCATATATTCAAATTAATTTTGGTACAGTTATCTTTATTTTTAACATTTAAGTTTATGATCTCCAACATATAGGTGAATGCATTGGACTGAAATCATGACTAGAGTATCCGATATTAAAGGATTTATCAGTAGTAAGGGTCAACTATCCAAATGATTAGTTCTAATTATTTTAAAAATAGTTGACTCAAATCTAATTATTGTTAGTGGACTCTACACTCTGTCCATATTAAAAATTCTAATATAGTATCAGAGTCGATAGTTATCCGTCTAGATGTCCAGTTCCAGCGGCTTGGTTCAGTTACCACTGTGTTTATTTCAAGTAACAACTGAATGTCCGGTCTCAGTTACACTTGAGAGGAAGTGTTAGAGTATCTCATATTGACTAAATATAAAAAGGTTAAATAGTAAGGGTCAACTATCTAAATAATTAATTCTGGCCATTTTAGCAATAGTTAACCCAAGTTCAGTTCTAATAATGTCATTGTTAAAGTAGCCTAGCCAAAATCAAAATCACAAAGAACTCAATGAATTGAAGCCTTTTTATGGAATTATTCGTCTGACAAGTAACAAGCATATCAGAACGTCGGCTTCTTCAGGGTTTTCTAGCACCGAATTCAGAAAATTATGGAATCGAACAGGAGATATAAGAGTATGAGAAATGTTGCTGTGAAATGCAATAACTTCAATCAACCCTCACAAAGATATATAGGCAAGTTGATATATAGGCAAGTAAGATTGTTGTAGTAACTCTAAAATACAGTAACTTCGTTTCTCACCTGAAAGAAAAAGAAATTTTAAGGATTTTCTTGTTGCAAGAGGAAAGGGTCTGGATCTTCCTTCATCTATGTCACTTCTTTATGTCATTTACAAGGAAAATCCTGGTCCTTATCTGGAGGACTTTTGCTACTGTGAGATTGAAGAAGCCTTGAGGTCGTCATACTGAAATGAAAAGGTCTTACTGATTGGTTTATAGGGTACTGACTTGGGGTAGTAGGATTCAGCAACAGGTTTGGAGAGCTCGAATTTAGCATCTGGAAATGGTTGATTTGCCTTGGATCAACCTCAGTTGATGGAAAATATGATTGTGTAGTTCCTGGAGGGCAAAACAGAATCTGAGAACCTGATGATAAAGAGAGTGTGGAGTGCAACGGTACAGCATTTAGGTTGTGTAGCTCTTCCGGTTGTGTTGCCGCACATCCTTGACCTCCGAAGGCAAAATTTGGAGGAAGATATGAACCATATGGAACGCCATTGATGGTCAATCCACTGGAGGAAGAGGGAGTTGCTGTTCTAAGTAAGAAACTGGTAGATGAATTAGCACCTGGACCTTCATGTCTTTCATGTTTACTTTCCTCAGTCCAATTCTCCTTCTCATCTGCTGAATCTTTTGCAACTTGTTTCGAATTCCAAAGGTTTGATCTTGTTAATTCACTGCCATCTTCCCAATTGATGATGTTACTCATTTTAAACCTTTCTTTGTTTGATTCTGATGAGTGGCCAACCTCATGAGAATGACCTATCACTGCAGTGGTATAATTCAGGCCTACGTTTGCAGGTGGCAGTGGAAGTGGAAGTGGTGGCAGTTCATCGATCTCCTGTTTAGCTGCATTAAGTAACCAATCTACGACTTTACTTGGCTGATTCAGACCAAGCCTATCTTGAAGATCATACAATTGAACGGCAGTTGTAACAGAAAGCCTAACTCTTCTGTCTCTAAGTCCTCTAATGGTGCAAACTTTACTATGCCTGTCTTTCCCTCCAGAATTTCGTGCCACTCGCACAATTCTAGGGTCCTTCAACCTCAGCCATTGCGCGGAGCTTGATGATGAACCCTTACCAAACTTTCCATCACTTGTGCAACTCTCCTTCTTCTTCGATGGGGACTCCACTTCTTTTGAACTTGTAATCATCTTATGCGTCTCATCATCTTCATACTGCACAGACATGACAGGATCTTATGAAATATAGAGCAATCACAAGACAAAAAACCCTAAACCTATTAGACAAACAGATAGTTGAAAGAAAGAAACTAAGGAATGAACATGGTAAACATCTGGTTTTCATAGGATTCTAGAGGACAACTGCATCAACCAAAACCATATACTCAAAACTTTCCATTGGAAACAGATATCGTACCATAAATTACAAGAAGTCGGCGACTCAGGAGTGAAATTTCAGTCCCAAGTTCATGTCTAACAGTGAGACTTCGAGATTGATACAAGATTAAACTTGCAATGGTGACCAAGTTCCTGAAGAACCCTTATCATTATCCTTCTGAAGATGGCATGTAGTATAAAACTCAAGTTCGATCAAGCTTGCATATAGGGTTAAAGGGTATTTTTTAAAACAAAAATTCAGAGAATCAAAGTGATTTGAGGAAGCTGAGCTGTTTGAGAAAGGAAGATGCCGGAAGAACTCGACCGACCATGGTCCAAGGAAGACGTAAAGATAAAGCAATGGCAGATATGAAGCCACGTGGCAAATTTCACCATCGATTAACTAAATGTACAGGCAGGCAGGTCTTTATCTTATCATTTCCTTTCTCACGCATGTTGAGCAATCATTGTCTCCGCGAACCATCTTCGGGACTAATTTTCATAATAGGGCTATAGTTTAATCATTTTCTTAATGATTATTATTGTCAAATAAAAAAAATTATTAACTAATTCTACATAAATCTCTTAATTTTAAGATTGTTCAAACAACTTTTTTTTGCAATTTTTAATTTCTTAAGAAAAATCTTTGTATTAAATCTTTTTTTCTTAAATCTCCATTAAATTAATAATGAAAAATACGTGACATAAACAAGAAGTATAGACCATTTAAATATTACAATCATAAAGACTAAATACAATTATTAAATAGGATTCAAATTAATTAAATACAATCAAATCAATAATTTATTACAACTGTTTTAAATATTAGTTTGAGTCAATTTTAATTAATTTCAGTTAGGTCTAAAAGATCAAATGAATCATTTTATCAATAATATTTGATTAATTTACATGTATTATTAAAGCTATTTGTATTTCATAGTTATCTTTTTAAAAAATAAGAAATATTCTTTTTAGAAACTTAAAAACTATGGGGAATTTGTTAAATAATTTTAAAGATGATGAAAATTTTTAGTGTTAATTAAACTATATAAGAGTTTTCGTATCATCTTTATCCCAAATTATTCTGTGCATATTTGGTATTTGCTGGTTAAGGTTTCTAGCAGGATAAAAATGGCTGCTTACACAAACAAATACAAATGCTATAAATTCAACAGGAATGGGACCATTCTGCACATTTTCAAAAAGCGGCTAGTCACGCTTTATCGACAACTACAAGTTTATTCTTGCACTGGATCCTAGTGCATGCCAATTCCCTAGTTGAAACAAGGACTGATAGATTGATGACATAAACCAAAACACAGTAACCTTATTTGATCTTTTTCATCTTCTATTGAACTAGTTCTGAGCATCACTACTTAGTGATTATAGTAATTTTATCTTATTTAAGTATTTAATGTTCATTCTTTATAATAAATCTTCATTCTAACATTGAATCGCCGTTTTTAGGATATATTTAATCAAAATGTCTTTAATTATTATATGAAATGTGAAGTTTGGACATGTGAAAAAAAATTTCGTCAGTCTGCAAATATTCTTGAATAAATGGAAACAAAATTTGCGATTCTTAAGTTTTTTTAATTTTTTTCTCAGTATTTTCAATGAAAACTAATTTTAAAATCAAAATTCTGACGTCAAAACAACTTCTAATAGTGTTTTGCAGAAGCATGATAACAAATTAGAGACAGGTCGATATGAAAGATCTGCTCGAAACCAAGAGGTAATTAAATGTGGAAGAACAAAAGAAACAAAACAAAGAAAAGAAAAACTTGGATAAGTCTATTGTTCTTGGCCTCTAAAGTTGTGGCTATACTCCTAAGAGCGGTGTCAGCTTGATGTGTATATGGTGGCGATTTAAGACACCTATAAGAAGTTAGAATATAGGTGAGGGACCAACCTCTGGGGCATCCACTGAGGACAAGGACCACACAACTTTTCTGCATAGAGACATGCATGGAGCTAGTTGGATTTTGTTGAATAGAACCTAACAGCTGACATTTTCACTTTTCAGCACAAGAAACTCTGGTTAGTCTTGATGAAGTCAGCCTTTCTAGGTGAAGAAATTTATAGATTTTAACGTATACAAGTTTGTTTCTTCATCTTTGAAAAGTATATTCAAACATGTTCAATGACAATGACAAAAGAATTAATGACTTGATTGTGAATTAGTCATCTGAAAGTAAGTGGATCACAGCTAGCATTAAAACCCTAGCCCTAATATTTACTGTGACATAATTGCATATCAAAATTTACATTGTAATTGTAAGTTATTAATGTAATTGCTAATAATTGATCACTAGGCCGTAGTTATAATTGTAACTTAATGGAATATTTAAATTTTTAATATGTTTCATTGCTCAAAATTAATTACTAATTTACTTTGTGACTTGTCTCTTTTTGCTTTAGTTTGTGTATTTATTTACATATTTTATTTTGTATTATTAATCTTTACCATTTTCTATATGAATTATATTATATATTTTTATATGTTTACTTAACAATATTTATTGATGTCTTGTATTGTTATTAACTTACTCTACATATAGGCATATCGAAAATAGTCTTTCTATTATATAGGAGTAAGGTTGCACAGCATTTAAGTAGGACTCTCATTTGGTCTCGTTATAGTTTTTAGTTTATGGTGATTGATCATAAAAATATAGTCAAGCACGTTTAATGATAATGACAAAGAATTGTTGTTTTGATTGTAAATTAGTGATTTCAAAGTAAGTGGATCCAAGTTAGCATCAAAACCCTAACCCTGATATTTACAATGACTTAATTATAGATCACAAGTTATATGATAATTATAAGTTATTAACTTAATTTTTAAAAAACGCAGGACATGAACTGCACGAATGTCATATGATTTAGTCGGTAATTATTATTGTAGCTTATAAAATAATTTAAGATCATTAAAATTTATCATAAAGGTTAATCTATATATATATATATATATATATATATATATACTTTTTTAATTACGCTTTTTAAACCCTACTTAAGACTTTAGACTGAACGTGTGGGATTGTGTGTGTGTGAGAGAGAGAGTGAGAGATGCTCATCTCTGCCAGATCACAGAATGAAAGAGATGGATGAGAAAAAACTTTGGGGTTTCGATCTCTTCTGTTTCTTTTTCTCTTGTCTTGTCTCTCTAAATTAATTAACTGCGTTTGGCATCTCAAGATGAACAGGGTAAAGGTTACTAACAGAGTTCTGATTTCTGGGTGTGATACAAAGGTACCATTATTGTGAACAATCAATGGTCCCCAAAGTTCTCTATTATTACTACTACCACTGCTACTCTTCCTAACTATTAATCTTGCGTTTGATATTATTAGTACGTAGTACCACTCCTAGTTACTATAGCAACTCATCGATTCTCTGGTAGTACTACTGCAGTCTCTCTCCTTTGTATTTATGTTAGAACTACTCATGTCTTAGAAGTGTTGTTCACTGGTATTTTACCTTTTTATCAACCTTAAAATTTATAACTTTTTATATGAATATTGTTGAAGATTAATCTAGGGTTCCTCCCATTGTTTTTCATTGTATGCATGACAAATACCATGTTCAGGAATTTAGGAACAAAAAAATTAATATCATATTCAGGAACATAGGAGAAAATAACACAAAAAGAATAAATGTTATTTTTGTTAAATTTTGAGAGGACTTTGGACCATGTCTTAGGAAGACTACATACAATTAAGAAAATTAATCTTAACCCAAAATAATAAGATAATAAATAATGAGTCATATTTTTATATATAACTCAATTTATCTTTATTTTTCTTTTCAATCTTATGATGACTCATATTTTTATATATAACTCAATCCATTTTTATTTCTCTATTTGATATGAGACTGATTTTATTTATAAATTTTCACTAATATATATGGATATTCCTTAGTGTTCCTTAAGGTCTTATAGTAGAATGAGAGAACGTTTAAGATAGGGATGAACAAAAAATCTAAGCAATGGTACTATATACCTGAATACCATTTATCTTGGCTTCTGCTTTTTCCCCATCACTCTCTTGATTTTGGCAATCTGTATCATAAATACGGAGTTAGAATGTTAGATGTCTGTTGATACCAGATGACAAAGAAGACAGAGAAGACAAAGAAAAGAACCAAAGAAACATAACATTTGTTTTACTTGTCTAGAAATTTTGTAGCTCATTGTTTGTGCTACTTCACTTTCATTGCCACCTCTGCTTTCCAATATTTCATATTAATTTTTTCCAAGGCATGAAGTTCTCTTGTTGATTAAGAAAAATTTTAAAGATCCTTTTTTTAAAATTTTTGAAAAAGATTTATTGTAATTTCAAAATTTTCAAAAAGAAATTTTTTCTTAAATTTTGATTAAAAATTATAAAATATGTGCGGCATAAATATTATATATAAGATAATCAAATGTTATTTATATGACGATTCAAATTAGCTTTTAAAATCGAACCAAATTAATTAAATCATACCCAAACTAATAGTTATAATTATCTTAAACTATTAATTTAAATTAAGTTTAATTAGTACAAATTGGATTTAAAAGTTGAGTTAAGTTATTATATCTTGCATGTTATGTTGTTATTTTTTAACTGAATTTTTTAGAAAATTTTAAAACTAAAAAAATTCAAGAATTTTAAATATTAAAATATTTTCTAAAATACATTAAGCTATAGAAAATTCCGTGCCTTTTTACTTTTTTTCTCTATAAAATTTCAGTGTTTCCCTGTCCTTTTTAATTGCCTAACAGCAGACATTACTATTTGACAGAGGAAGCAGGCAGCAATCCCAAGATGTAACAGAAGAAGAACTAGAATACATTATAAGCTGATTTAGTTTTGAATATTAAACTGAAGATATGGTAGGTAAAGATAAAGAAACCCCACATGGGTGTTGTTCCACCATTGGAGGCCTCTTGACCGCTTTCCTCAGTTTCTCAGAACTTTTCCAGTAAATGGCATTATTGGCTCACGACTAACAATGTGATGGTGATTGTGAACTTCACAGACTCTCTAATGGGGTCCCGCTTCTTTAAGATCACTAATTACACAAATTTGGACTTTAAGGATTTCACATCTCTGAGAAGTTTTAACCATCCAAGGATGAAGCAAAGAGGTCAAAGTTTGCACCAGTATTGCTGTTTTTGCATAGCAAATGTCATGCTTTGTACGTCCTCTTTTAGTATAAGAATTGAGCGTGCTCATATATAGTAGGAATAACAGAATTGAGCATGCTCATGTATAGTAGGAAAAACACCTGATTCCCGTCTAAAGTGAAAAGATAAAAACTATTTTGAATGAAATTTAATTTGATTTTAAGTTTCAAAAAAAATTTTAAGTTTTGAATCACATTTAAACTTTGTATATAAATTTTACATAATAGTTTAATTCGAAGTGACTCAATTCTATCAATTAAAACGACACCATCCTATTAAGTTTAAGAAAATGAAATTATTTTATTTAAGAAGTGAAATAAAACATCCTTAAACTTTGAAATTTTGAAGTTTGAGTCCGACCATTGTCATTTGATCTATGTTCATTTTACCAAGCTCGGGTGGCTATCCATAAGCCTAAAGAAGGAGTATAGACTGGGCATTGTCATTCTTAGTCTCATCATCTCATCTAATAGGGTTTAATCTTTGCTTGGTCATTCGAGTCGATGTGGAAAGTTCATTGAATGAACATGATGAAGAAAGAATATGCATGCGCATGCTGGCTGCGAAGAAAAGTAATCAAGACACTTGGAAAAAGGAAGCACACGAATTCTTTTGGCATGTTTTGGATACATGGAATTGTCCAATCAATATGTTAAAATTTTGGGATGAGTATCAAGTGTGTCTATATATATAAAGTTTAAAAGGATTAATCGGTATTAAATCGTTATGAAACTGTTAAAGATTAAATAAAATTAAAACATTTGAAATATGGTCGAAAAAGATTTTTTTTACCTATCGTAAAATTTAAGTTTAATTAAAAAAGAGATTGTTAAATGAAAATTAATTTATTCATTTTACTTTATAATAATTTATTAATTTACAAAAATTAACTGATTAATAAATAAATTAATTGGTTTTTAACAATAAAAATATTAAAATAAATTGAACTGTAAAATCGAACAGAAAAGTTAAAATATTCAAAATTTTTATAATTGAATCAGTCTAATACTTTGGGTTTTTTAATATATATATATATAAAAAGAAAGTATAATTCATCCTTTATATGTAAGATTTGGTAAAGAAAGAAAATTTGAAAGACATTCATGCTTTATATGTAAGATTTGGTACAAAAAGAACATTTGAAAGAAACTACTTCCTCTTTAATGACCCTGATTTTGGTACATAAGCTAATATTTTCTTTCTTATCATTTGTTAATTATAAATTAATCTAAAGAGTTTCGAACTCATAAAATAGTTTATGATCTTATTATAATTCGACCAACTGCTTTTCACTATATTATGTACATATATTCATTAAATTGTTACTTTTATATGATGATACCAATGAAAAATTATCATTTTCTATCTAGACAAGTTCATCGACAAATGAGATCCTTTTCCTTAGTCAGTTCAAATGTTGATCGAACAATAACACAGTGCACACAAGTTGGAAGTGAGCTTCAAGCTTTTTCCCGACTAAGTCGTGCCTGTCATCTTCCCCATCGATTCTCTACATATTTGCAGTAAGGCTCATTTCTCATTTCTAGGCCCTCTGGAGTTTAGCCTTTGAAGCCCTATGACTTTCGGTTTAAGTTGAAGGTCCACTGGTTATGTCATATGAAGCCTACCCAAGGTAGAGTACTTATATGGCATAAGTTATATTTTAATTTTTGAAGTTTTTATTAAAATTTAAATTCTAATTAGATTTTGATTAACTTGAAATTACATAATATTTTTATAATAAAAATTAATTATTTCTATTTTATAATGAACACGTCTATTGTTAGCATGAAAATTAAATTATTCATTAATCCATCTAAATTTTATATGAAGATTTCTTTTGGTTTTAAGTAAGTTGAAGAACTAATGGATCCCTCATTAAAAAAAACTCACTTAAATTTAAATAATGAAATCGTAATTATGACTAATAAATTTTGTATTTAGATATTATTAAAATTATTTGTATAATACTCATGACTTATATAAACACTACAAAACTTTGGTTTCAAATTTAAATTTTGAATAATAAAAGTGTATCTTTCATCTTGTTTATATTAAAGGTTATAACCCTTCTTTTTTATTTTTATTATTCATATTTTATTTACAGTTTAAAAGTTAAATATTATTAAAGTCTAACTCAAACAGTTCGAATTATGACTCTATTTGGTTAATGGCTTATCAGCCAAAAATTAGCTGTTTGACCACGTTAAACAGTTGATCATTGTTTTTGATAATCAACTAATTGAGATGGCTGATTGAATTCAATTAATTGATTTTTAATTTGATGCTCAATAGGAGCGTTTTTGTGTTAGCTGATAAAAATTATGCTTTAATGACTATTATACCCTCACTCTTTTTACAATATTCTTTTAGTATCTCAACGTTGGTGCTGGGTCACATAAAAAGTTAAGGAGGCTATCCCACATCAGATATTAACATCTTAGTGGAAGGATCTATTTCTCTTTGTTCTTTAACTTCTCCGGTTATGTGAAACAATATTGTTAGGCACAATTTTTCTTTCTTGATAATAATATTGGTCTCTTTCCTTCATGGTTAAGAATATATGGTTCTTACCTACCTTGTGCAACATTTGATAAATTAACTTATTAATGGACATAAATCTTCCATTTATTTCTAAAATATACAATATCAAACTTTGGACATGAACTGTAATATGCATTGCTATTATAAAAAATCATCATGATCTGCATCTGCTTTATGTTTTGGTTGCTTGTGAACAAAGATAATAAGTATGTACATTTTTTCTTAAATATGTAAATATTGTTTTGTGTATTACTATGATATAATACTTATATCCTTATAAATTTTTTTTTAAATTATATCTTCGTAAGTCATTTTACACATAAGAAGTTAATATTAAACACCTAATGTTACCAAAAAATTTTAATAAACAACTAATGTTATCTGCTGGTCAAATTAGCGATATTAATCCGCTATCAGCTAATTATTGACATAATTAACTAACAATTAATGCAATCAACTGATAGTTAAATAGGGCTAAGGCTGATCAAATTTTTTACTTCTACAACCATGATCAAAGTTTAAATTGTCTAACACCAATCCAACTCAATTTGATGCGACTCATCCAACCAAATTCCTAATCATTCATTAATTTGACCTGCTTGACCTTCAAACTTCCCATATCTGTCGTCAACCCATTTCTAACCATAGTAATATTGTGAGCATTTCTTTCATTGTCTAACAAACATAGGCCCAACAAAACCTAACCATCGTAAAAGTTAACAGAATTTGTCAAATTCCCACATCAAACTCCATCTCTAGTACCCTGCTCTCATTTTTCCACACTTCATTTATTTAAATTGCAGCACCAATCCAACAATCAATCAATGAATCAAATGAGCTTCAACCTTCAATCGCATAAAAACTAACATCTAATATATTTACACTACCCTTTTATTAATATAATTTTTAAATTTTTATGTCAAATAAATCAGTGATTATACAAAAATCACATAATTTAAATTTTTTAATTATATTAATGAAATTAATTTTTTTTAAGTATTTCACTGTAGAGAATTAAACATTTAACAATTTATAATTCTCCCTTTTATTTACTACTTTCGCTTACGAACTTTTTTTTTAATTTTTTTTTAAACATTGGAAAAAACAAACTGAAATGAACTTTTTTTTTAAATCTTTGTGTTCTCTAGAAATGTCAAAATCGGCTGGCTTGATTTGACTATATCTTTTTTGACCAGCTATTGACCGACGATGATCGACTTGACAGGTCAAGAGCTGACCATGGGTCGCGGCCCGCTCCAACCCAGTCGGATCAGTAGCCTACCGTTACTTTCAGACAAAATGACATTCTTTTAAAGCTTTTTATTAAGAAAAACTAATGACTGGCCGGGGGGACTATCCGATCTATCCCGACTTGTCGAGCCACAGCTAGCATAGGTGAGACAGAATCTTTTGTCTAATTTTATAATATTTTATTTTATTTCATAAATTTCAACCATTTATTTATACGATTTATAAAATTTATATAAATAAATAATTAAGATTAAGATGATAGAATAAGACACTATAAAATTAATCAAAATATCTAAACTCAGCATGAATCTGGAAATCTCGAGTCTTCTCCTTCGCTTAATTACTCCGAATTTTTTAATTGACGCCAACAATTCTGTTCATGCATTAATCGCGATTTTACGTGGAAGATAACTCTTAATATGCTTAAGGGCAATCTCAACGTCGTACAGGTCTGCCATGAATGGGCTTATATCAGCAGTCTGACCTTTTCTGTAGCTTCCATCAATGTTATCTTCTTCATAATTCATATTATATCTGCACATCCTAGACCTTTTTCGCTAAAGATGGCTTCAAACAGCAACAAAGTAATGATAATTGAGGTCTGCAGAATCTCTCCTTCCATGGACCTGCCAGAATCAGACGTAGTGTTGTCACTTTCGTTCACATATTTCGACTGTTTCTGGTTCAGTTTTCTTCCTGTTGAACGTATCTTTTTCTATGAGCTTGATGTGCTGTCTTCCGCTCTCTTCTACTCTGTGATTCTACCGAAACTCAAACGGTCTCTTTCCATCACTCTCTCATATTTCCCCCCTCTCGCTGGAAGCCTAACGTGGCCTCTAGATGCCGTGAAACCCGTCCTGAGTTATGTCCCTAACGTGCACGACGCGATCAGCCTCACAATTGCAGAGTCTAATGCAGACTTTAAACATCTTTCCGGGAACGGAATTCGTGAAGCTGTTGAATCACATCCTTATATATCGGAATTGCATCTGTCTGAGTCGAGTGCTCCGATCATGGCCTTGCAAGTAACGCTGTTTCCTGATCAAGGATTCTGTATCAGTGTTTCTGCTCATCACGCCATTCTTGACGGGAAGAGCACGATCATGTTCACCAAGGCTTGGGCTCACATCTGCAAACAGATGATCACTAAAGAGCTTCAGCAATACCCTAGCTTGTCACCAGAACTAACCCCGTTTCTTGATCGATCATCTGTTCGTGACCCAGATGGGCTTGACATGGAGTACTTGAAAAAATTCCCTGCCAATGTAAAGTTCTCCCCTAAAAGCCTCGAGTTAGTACCAGATTTTTATGAAATGTCAGACTCAGTACGAGCAACGTTCGAGGTTTCTGTTCAAGACATAAAGAGACTAAGGCAAAAAGTGGTTTCCAAATTGAAGAAGCCACTCCATCCGTCAAGTTTTGTGCTGATATTGTCGTACACAGCTTCTTGCGTTGTTAGAGCCAAAGGAGTGGAGGGCAATACACAGGTACACTTTGCATTTGCAGCAGATTGTAGAGCTCGTTTGGACCCTCCAATGGCTGCCAACTTCTTTGGGAATTGTGCAACTCCACTAGGTGTTTCCATAACAGCAGGAGATCTTGTCGGAGAATATGGGGTTGTTACTGCTGCAGTGAGGCTGAGCGAGGAAATAAAGGGATTGGAACTAAGAGGAGTTTATGAAACTGCAAAGCAAAATCTTGGAAAGTTGATTTCTATGAGGATTGAGACAAACAAACCGAAAGTGTTTGTCTCAGTTGCCGGATCTCCTCAGTTCAGAGTTTATGAGACGGACTTCGGACTTGGGAAGCCAAAGAAAGTGGAGATAAGCTCAGTGGATAAGACAGGAGCTATTTCCATGGCGGAGAGTCAAGATGGAAGTGGTGGAGTGGAGATTGGTTTAGTTCTTAAGAAGCATGAAATGAAGGTCTTTGAGTCTCTGTTTGTTGATGGCCTAAAAGATGTTTAGAGCTATAAAATTAAGTCATTTCTTTGTTTTCTTTGTTCTTCAGAAAAGAGAGAAGAAGAAGATAATTAAACTTAATTGAACTCAGTACACGTGAAGAACTTGTCTTCTACACTTGAATTCGGACGCATGATTACCAGTAGAAAGGGAAAAAAATCATTTTAGATTATCCAACATGAAAATTTTTATAAGATGATTTAAATTGTATTTAAAATTTAGTGAGATCGAGTTCATATGACTTGAAGAATTCGAATTTGAATTATTTAACTAATATTATTTTAAAAATTTTGAAAATAATATCGTTATAGATTTTTTATTATTCAAATTGTTTCAATTGAACTTAATCTATAGATGTTGATCATACAATAACAATTTTAATTTTAATTTTAATTATTTAATCAAATAACTTGAATTTAAAAATTCAAAATAATATCATTATGAAAATAAATTTAATTATTTGAACTGTTTTAATTAAGTTTAATTTGTAGATATTAATCATATGATTATAAAACTTAAATTCAACTATAATCATTTAAATTCTTCTTAAAAATAAATAATTTCTTATGATAACACTGTTAATATGATAGGAGATAATTTTTTGAGATTTCAATTTGAAAATCTCAAAAAGCTCAATTAGAAGTTATGAAGGTATTATTAAAATTTTTAATATGTATAGAGTGAAGAGACCACTAACAATAATTGAACTTGGGTCAATCATTATCAACATGACTAAAACTAGTCATTTAGATAGTTGACCCTTACTACTTATAAACTTTTTAACATTTTTATATTTAATCAATACGAGATACTCTAACACTCCCCCTCAAGTGCAACTAGGACTAGACATCTAGTTGTCACTTGAAATAAATGCAATGGTAATCGAACCGGGCTGCTGGGGTTGGACATCCAGACAGCCAACTGAAAAATTAATAGTCTGGACTAAACCTGCTCTGATACTATATTAGAATTTTTAATATGGGTAGAGTGTAGAGTTCACTAACAATAATTGGGCTTGAGTCAACTATTGTTAAAATGACTAGAACTAGTCATTTGAATAGTTAACCCTTATCATTTATAATCCCTTTAACATTTTTATGATTAGTCAATATGAGATAATCAAACAGGTATGACATCTTTGCAACCCTTGAAATTATATAAAGTGTGAAACTCTTCCTCTCAATTCCCTAAAGGAATAAAATCAACCTATTTGATCGATTCAATTATAAAAATTTTGAATCGACTTATTTTTTGATTCAGTTATTAACATTTTAGTTTGATCTATTTTAATAAAATTTATTGTTAAAATTAATTAGTTTATTAACTAGTTGGTAATTTTTATAAATTAATAAATTCTTATAATCTAAAATAAAACAATTAAGTTTCATTTAACAATTTTTTTCCAATTAAATTTTAAATTTTTTAATAGATAAATACAATTTCTTTCATTCATATTTCAAAATTTTAAATTTTATTTAATTTTTAATGAAGTATGTGAACCCTTTTAACTTCCTTTCTTACCTATTTTTAAAATATGGATTGCAACTCAAAAGCACATTGAATGCCAAAAGCTCTAATTTCTAGCCCATGTTCCAAGGAGAAGAAAAGGAAAAAGGAAAAGTTTTTATATTGGCAAAATCTATAATTTTTTTATCTCTTTTGTTTAATTTTTATTGGTAATTTTATTTTAAAGTATGTTATATATGTATATTAATTTTAGTTATATCTAAAACTGACAAACCAATTTAGTATTGTATGCTCCAACCCTACTTAAGTATATGAGTAAAAAATTGAGTTAATTAAAATTTAAATCAAAATTTAAATTTAAATAGGTAATCTAACTAAATCTTAACGTTCAACACTGATTCAACTATCCTCTATCAAATCAAACTCAAACCATAAAAATCATGAATCCCATAAAACCTTACATGGACAATGTTGGTTCTTAGATATCTATTGTTTTAAAAATCATGTTGAAAATTGATAAGATAAGAAATTTAAAGTTTAAATGATATTAAACCGTTCTAAAATTGACTAAAGATTGAATAAATTTAAAGAATTTGAAATATAATTAAAAGATATCGCCCTTATTCATCAAAAGAACAAATTTTAGTTAAAAAAGGTTATGAAATAAAAATTAATTGATTTATTTTAACTTATAAGAATTTATTAATTAAAAATTTTATCAATTAATTTATAAATTGATAAATTTTAACAACAGTAATTATTAAATTAAATATAACTAAAAGATAAAAATTAAAATAAACAATTCAAAATATTTATAATTTTATAATTGAATTGTTTTAATCTTTTAATCATTAACTACAACGCATTAAAAGCAGATTTTGGATCTAATCGTCTCACACCACAGTTCACTCGTTAGCTCGCAAAACGAAAAAATTCTTTCACAGTCGTTCAGAAGTGCGATCCATACATCGACTATCAAGGAGACACTAATGTTCAACCAACGAATGAAGACCATATGAGAAGCATCTTTCAACAGGCTGCTTATACGTACATTCAATAATTTTCCCCTTATGGCCTACCTTTTCGGAAGATTTTGACTCGTTGCAAGTTGTTTGATGACATTGATATGATAGGACGAAATTCGAATAATTTGAATTATTCAAACCTATCTGAATCAGAAATTGATGAAAGATGGAATATCCCAATGCCAAAGTTTAAGTATATTAAACATAATAGATTTATTAGATTAGGAATCATATTAATTACAATTTTTTTAATCGAAAATAGCTTCCCTGATCTGTAAAGGTAAGATTATGTATTATCGGATTTCTCTAAACTTTAAGATTTAGTTGGGCTTCAATTAGATATTAATTATGATGATTAATTACAATTTCTTAATGAATATATATTTAGTATTGATGTCTATAAATATAATATTGAATTAAGTTAAGTCTTTGAATGATTAGTGATTAAAAGTAACACTTATAAGCATTTTTTTGGGTTTATTACCTACAAATTTCTCTGCAACATCAGTAGTATTAAAAGGTGAATGATCATTTAGACAAATTTTCTAGTTATATGATTGTTAATTCATTATTTAATATTTATTAATAATTAATATTTTTATTTTATAAAAATGATAAAAAATGCATAGACAAAATTTTAAAATTCTCAAAATTTTTAATTTTTAGAAAATTATCTTAAATTTTAGTTAAAAATAATGATGAAACATATGGAATATGAATATCAGACTTTGACTATTAAATATCACTGATACGGTAACTCAACTCAACTTTTAAACTAAATATGAACTAATTAAATTTGACTTAAACGTAATAACTTTTAGATTGAGTTTAAAAATTAGATTGAATTATTATATAAGCAACATTTTGATTTTGATTTTGATTTTAATAAATGCAAATATGATATTCATGTTACATTATTTTATTATTATTTTTTACTAGAGTTTACAAGAAGAGTTTTTCTAAAAAAATTAAAAAATAAAGAAAAAGAAGTTTTTTAAAAAATTAAACTATAATAAAGATCTCATCTTTCCTATAAAATATAATCACCCTTAATTACTAATTACGATATAATCATTTTCTCTAACCATAATAAATGTAAAGGTAAAGTCCCAAATGATAAATGTGTAATTTTTTTTTAATGCAATGGAAAGAAAAAACAAGATATCTAAGGCTTAATGAACACAGCCCCAACAGAGTCGCTAAGCAGCATCATGCGCATACCTTAAGGAGGATAAACCTATATAATCTCAGCGGCCTCTTGGGTAGAACCAAGTTTGGCTAGGTAGCCTGCACACTGGTATCCTCTCTTAGAACATTTTGCATAGTTGTCACCTAATCTCTTTTCTATAGAAATTGAATATCATCAACCAAGTGACAATAAGGATGAAACGAGATACAACCCTTGGTAACTAGGGTTACAGTCTCAAGAGAATCAGATTCAAAAATCACATTCCGATAACCTTGGTCTTAAGTATGGAAGAGGGCGAAACAAATAGCCATTAGTTCCACCACCATATTAGTAGTGATCCCAACACTACAGGAGAACCCACCTAACCAACGACTAGCATGATCATGGAGTAAACCCCCAAATCCTGCCTTTCCTGGGTTACTAAAGGAATTACCATCCACATTAGTTTTCACCGATTTTTCCTCTGGGGGAGACCATGAAATCAAACGGAAGCAAGTAGAGGGCTGTGGATCCTTAGCGGAGAAGAAAGTTGTCATGCAGGAGGTAACCAATGTGCGAATATATTGCAGTTTCCCTTGCTACAATATCTGCTTTCCCTCCAAAGCCAACTCATTTATGAATTTCCAAGCACACTAATAGATAGAAATAAAAAGGAGCCTATGTGTAGGACGATGAGCATAATGATCTAGCCATGAAAGAAGATTCTCTTGAAAGAAATCTTGCTCCACAGATAACGGAAATAGCGTGAACCATAATGGCCACACTCTCTCATAGTCTCATACAAGATGAAGTGAAGATTCAGGATGAGTAAGACAAAGGGAGCATGTACTAGACTCGGTTAATCCCTATTGAAACCGGAGCAAATTGCAGGCTATACACTCCTGATATAGAAGCCAAAGAAAAGAACGCATTTCAGTACTGGAAGCTTCCAAACCCCAGCAATCCGTGATTAAAGGTTCTCCTCTTGGTCTCTAGTGAGCCAGCAGCAGGCGAATTTAAAAGAATGGGCTTCATTAAGGGACGCTGACTACACATATACATCACCTTTCTCTGAAAGACGAGGCAAAGGAATGACTCTTAAAGATTTCTTAATTTCCAAAGGTATAACTGACTGCAACACCTCCAAATTCCATTCTCCTCGGTTCAAAATGACATTGGACACCTGATAATGAACCTCATGCTCCTTGATATTATCGACGACAAACATTAGCGCCTTATTCGAACACCACTTATCAAACTAGAAAGAAACTGCTGAGCCATTAGCAATTCGCAATTCTCCACGTGAAGTCATTCTCCAACTCCTTAAAACTTTTAAGAATGGAATGCCAAACATAAGAACCTGAAGGCTTATATGACGCTGTGCGAAGATCACCAAACGGAAGGTTTTTTTGCTTAAAAATATCCACCCACTACTTTGAAGAACCTGTAAGCAATTCCCAACACATTTTGCCAAGTAATGTCATATTTTGAGCCCTAGGCAATCGAAGACCCCAAAACACCTTCTCTCTGATTTCTTATAACTCGGTTCCAACGCACTAGGTGAAGTCCTCTACTATCCTGTCTGGAGGACCAAATAAAAGATTGGGTCCCTCCTCTCTAGGCCTGCACAGAGAGAATCAGGAAGCCAAGAAGTTTGCATGGAGTATATTGGTATTGCAGCTAGAGTAGTTCAGGCAAGTGTAGTACGCCCTACCAAATTTAGCAATTTAGCATTCTAAGCCGAGATTCGAGCATTAACTTTATCCATAATGAAGCCAAAGGTTTCCTTAGATACTGTGGAATGAAGCAAAGGGACCCCCAGGTATATCCTTAGGTTATTAGCCAAAGGAATAGTGACTATGGTTCTAATTTGTACTCTAACTCTCCGGCAAACAATGACAACAGCAAACATTTTGGATTTATGAGCATTAACTCGCAGTCCAGACAAACTACAAAAACTATCCATTGTGTCTCTAATAATGCTAGCTTGCCGCTTAGTAGCCTTGGTGAATAGGAATATATCATCAATATACAAGAGGTGAGAAATAGCTGGACCATTCCTAGAATAGCGAAGTGGTTGCCATTTCTTGCGCTCAACCTGATCATTAATGAGAAGAGAAAGAAATTCTATGCACAAAACAAACAAGTAAGGAGAGAGGGGTTTGCCTTGGCGGAGTCCTCTTTTTGGACTAATTATAGGAAATGCCTCCCCATTCCAAAGAATAGTATACATAGATTGAGTCACACAAGACATAATTAAGTGAACGATACATTCTAGAAAACCAAACATCCTCATAACAAAATTTAGGAACCTCCAATCCACCCTATCATAAGCTTTTTCTAAATTGATCTCGATCATTAACCCACCTCGACGCCCTTTCATGTGACGCATTGAGTGGAGAATCTCTTGAGCAACGATAATATTATCCTAGGGATGTCTCCCAGGTATAAAGGCACCTTGAAGAGGACCAATCAATTTTTCTAGGAAGGGTCTAATCCTATTAACCAAAACTTTTAAGATCACCTTATAAGCCACATTACACAAGCTGATGGGACTGAACTTTGTAACACTATCTGGGTGGTGCTCTTTTGGTATAAGTGCAATAAAAGTCTCTGTCATCTCTGAAGGAATAGTCCCAAAGTAAAACGCTTCAGAAACCATGTTAACAAGCACCTCCTCAACAATACCCCAGTACTACTGATAGAATACCGGTTGGAATTCATCTGGGCCAGGAGCCTTAAAAGGCTTCATAAACTTCAAAGCATTCCAAACCTCTTTTAGAGATCTCTCTAGTCAGCTCCACCAATCCAGTCAATGGAAGGCAAGGATATTGAGGGAAAGTTGTGGGAACATTGATAACGTCCTCCAACTCACAAAAGAGTTGACTAAAATGAGACATAACCAATTGCTTTAACACAGTTGAATTCGATGACCAAGTCCCATCTGGAAGCTTGAGGTGTTCAATCTTATTGCGTTTGCATCTCACAAGTCATAATAGTTGAGGCATGAAAAAAATGATTACTATGGTCATCGAGATGTAACCATTGGATTCTCGATTTTTGAAGCTACAAAACCTTCTCTTGGTGAAGGACAAGGTTAAACTCGTCAGTTAGGTCTTTTTCTAATGCCATCAGAGCTTGGTCCATTAGATTTTGATTGTAATCACTGGTCATAGCTTTCTGAATGCCAGAAAGGCGCACTTTTAACCTCTTTTTACGACAAAAAATGTTACCAAAAACATCTCTATTAAAAGAAAGGAAGGCCAACTCCACTAATTTAAGAGCCCCCATAATAGAATCTCCTCCTTAGTGCCAAGCATCCAGCACTACTTCCCGACATTGAGCATGACTCATCTAAGAGGCTTCAAACCGAAAAGGTTTACTAATGGGATAGAACAAAACCGATTAGTACTCATAATGATAGGATGATGGTCTGAATGAGTTCGAGGGAGGTGAAGAACAAAAGCTTCTCGATCCAGGAGAAGCCAAGCAGCATTACTAAAGGCACGATCAATTCTTTCCGAGATCGTTAACACCCCTTGCCTCCTACAATGTCAAGTATAAGTCGGTCCCTGAAAAATGGCCACCCTAAGCAACCGTGCTGCACAAAAACGAACTGGACTGGACCTAAACCTTGTACGGTATACCTCCAACAATTAGGGACCACAAAAAGAAACATCCGTTGACAGAGTGGCTTAGCTTAGCTCTCGTTCACTGCCATTTTAAGCGCTAACTGTTGCTTCTCTTTCGCTCGAAGAAGCTCTCTTTTGCTAGCTCTAGCATTTCCCTTAACAGGTTGTTTTACTATAAGTCACACCCGTTTTTTTGGTCTTTTGTTTTTTATTAGAATTTTTAATATGAATAGAGTATATAATTTATAATAAAAATTGAATTTTAGTCGACTATTATAAGAATGATTAGAAATCCTTGTTTAGATAATTGCCCTCAATACTTAAAATCCCTTTATTATGTTTATATTTTAGTCAATATGATTACTCCAACATGTTTCCGTTGTTTTGAGTTATTCAATCATGTTCCTAGAGGTTGTTTTCTTTCTGGGTTTTTCCTGTTAAGGTGTGTTTTATCATCGTTTCTTTGATCAAACTTTATAATGCTTCTGTTTACTGGTACAAAGTCTTCCATGAACAAGCTATAATCGAAGGTTCAGACCTCTGGACCAACACCTAAACTGCAACTCGATCTATCAGAATACCTACTGAATGAGATACCAGTCCATAGATTCAATTATAACAGGTAATGTAGTTGACAGGCTGGTGAAATCAGAGACGTGTTTGTTGAGTTTAGAAACATGGAAAGATGATGGATTCTAACCCATTCAAGAAGCTCTAATCAAAGAGACCAATTGGTTGGAACTTCTTTGCTGCAAACTATTCCTCGTTACAAACTATGCTGTGCCCCTTTCTATACGAAACCTTATTAGCTTCAACACATGTTCTCTTGGGCTTGACAATATAAGTTTCGATTGAACTTAAAAGATACTCAAATTACTCTAAAATAATATTATTTTTAAAAAAATTAAGCCTTATCAATTTAAACTTAAATTTAATCGAAATAACATGAATCGAATTTAATCAAACTTTAAATTAGATTTAGATTATTTTTTGTACGAATATTAGATCAGACAAAACCAGGTCAACTCGAGCCTTCCTTATTATTACTTAGTGGATGTAAGTAAAGACATAAGTACAAATGACAATAGTTTACTCATATCTGAATTTAACTTAAAGCTCGATTGAGCCTAAAAAACCCGATTTAAACTCGAGCTCAATTTGATTCAAAGCCTAAGTCGACCCAAGTTTTGGATCAGACCAAATTCTTAAACCCTAAACTCAGTTTAAGACTTGAAAATTTTATTAAAAATTTCAAATCCCACCCAAAATTTTGTCAAACTTAGCTAGATTTGTTAATTCAGTCCAGGCCAAGTCGAACCGGACTCGGCCCGAGTTTTATTTCCGTCTAAACGTAAGCCGAGACATGTCTGAATCCGGAACACGTCGCGTCTACTTTTTGTCGGTCTTTTGTGTTCTTTTAGATGTAGTTAAGGACAAGATTATGACACGTGCTTTTACTTAACTACTCTACAGTACACGTGTCGTTAACCCACATCAACTGCACCTAAGCGTCCCATCTCTGTCAATTTCAGGCAACTTGCCAACTTGGCCTTCGTGGGCTCCACCGTCAGATCTTCTTATGGATTCGTTAGGCAAAGTAATATCCAAATTTTTGTTTAGGTGAAAAGGATTTTTAAATGTCTATAAATTTTATTATTTTAAACTCAATAATAAATAAATTATTATTTATCAATTTCAGTTATTCTAATTTTAATAAATCAAATATATAAATAAAAAGAAAAATAAAAAGAAAAGAACAACAAGAGTTGGTTTCACCTCCCTCTGTCTGTACGACTGTATCTTATTTTTATTTTTATTTTCTCACTTTGGGTCTCTTCCTTGGAATCTGCTACTTCACCAGCCACGTGTCCCCTAACCCTCTTCATGCACTCCACGTGTCCTTCTGCAAGGGACATTTCAGTCATTTCCTTTTGTGATCTCTCTTCTCCCAACGTTGCCTTTGTTCATCTTCTCTTTTCAGTGTTTCAATTCTTTGCTTTTGAACAATCCCTCTGTTTTCCTGTTCCCTCCGTAAGGTTTTGTTAAGAAAGTTGTTTACTTTTTGGTTGTTTGCTATGGTGGTGATATTGGGATGTGTTTCAAATTGAGAAACTGCAAGTTTTGGTAACCTCTTTGTCTTTTCTTTTCCTTGAAGCTATGGCTTCCAAAGTTTTGTTCTTTATTGGGTAGGGTTACTGTTCACTTCCTGATACAAGTTCTGTATTCCTCTGTCTTTCAAACCCAGAAATATATCTAAAGCTTTCAACTTTCTTGTTCTTGGATGGCACGAAGTGGAGAGACCTTATGAACAACAAAAGCTTTTCTGCAGATTTGTTGCAACCATTCATGTCTGGGAGTCATCAAGAGACTGAAGAACGAGATGAAGTTGAGCTAAGCCTTGGACTCTCAATGAATGGGAAATTTGGGGTGGATCCGAGAGCCAAGAAGCTTACTAAATCATGCTCAATACCAGATTTCATTAACACTACTAGAGGAAATGACAATGATTGTGTAGGTCAGGTGGCAAGTAAAGATCTTGTGAGGACTTGCTCTTTGCCTGTAGACACAGAGGATGAGACAAGGAAGAGGAAAGAGTTGCAGTGTCTTAGGAGGATGGAGGCTAAAAGGAAGAGAACAGAGAAGCAGAGGAATTTGAAGGCAGTGAAGGATCGGAATAAAGGGTTTAGAGAAGAGTGTTGGGAGGACTGTAAGAGAGTGCCTTTGCCTCAAGGGTCAATTGGATCACAAGGTACTGGTTCATCAGGAATAACAGAGTCTGAGTGCCGCCTAGTTCAAGGTGATTATTTCCCTATCTTCTATTCTACTTTTCCTGGTCAATTTCATGGTTTTAATGGGAAAATGTTCTTTCTGTTCATCAACATATGGTTGTTTCTAGATTGGTGAAGAGATTGTAGGAACTCTGGTTCTATCATAGTGTTACAATTGTACTGAGTGGAACAACCAAAATGTAGTAACTTGATACAACTGCATTGAAGATATTGAGCTGAAGGACTTGCATAAACAATGCAAGTCATAAGATTGGAATCATATTTGATTTGTCTTCAATTTTGTCAATAATTAGATGTGAGGATAAGTGGTGGATGTGTTTGAGTTTGCAGTTCGAGCGGCACAACTTTTTCGTGAAAGTCTTTACATCTCTTCAGGAAGCAGCACGGATTGCTTATTTCCGTACTCGAAAACTCAGAGAGTGTATGAGAAACATATGCCATGAATTGTTTGTTTTCATGTACAATTGAATTTCCTTGCCATCCTGAATGTACATAATAATATATCACTCGACCTCGGAATGATTTTGTTGACAGATTACCATCCTGGCTTCTTTTATCCTACCGCTATTTCGAGCTGGAATGCGCTTTATAATTATGCATCATAGATGCATTGTGCTGGTTTTGTTTAGTGGCAAATATTAACAATGTTAGCGTTGATAATTGATATCTTATTCGACGGCAATCTGTATGGAGCTGACTCGAACCAACATGTGTAAAGATTGCCTATCATGTGCTTCCTTATGTGGGCTTCCAAGACTAGTTTGTGATTATCTGCATCAATAGACCAGTTTGTGTCTTGTCTATCCTCTCTCTTATTGCCGATGTCTTTCTTCATTATAGGGAGGAACCAATATGGAGATGCAAGAAGCCCAGCCAGTGTCCAGTCATTTTCCGAGCATGATCGCAAGCTGTCGGTCACCCCTAAATTGCAGACCAGTGACAACTCGTTAAGTTCTGTGAGACTTGATGACAAATACAGTAAGCATGTGGTCAATTACACCAAAACGAAAGAGATTACGGGCACGGGACTGGAAGAAATGCCATATGTGTCTACAAGAGGGGATGGCCCGAACGGAAAAAGAATAGATGGTTTCCTCTACAGATATGGAAAGGGTGAGGAGGTGAAGATAGTATGTGTTTGCCATGGAAGCTTTCTCTCGCCATCTGAGTTTATCAAACATGCAGGAGGAGGTGATGTAGCTCACCCCCTTAGACATATAGTCGTCAACCCTTCTCCACTTTTGTAGCGATTACCTTCCTCTTCTGAATAACTAGGAAGAGCATTAAATATTACCTGCAATGACTTGTCTTTATAGTGAGAGAACTTTCTTTATCTGGTATTCTGAGTCAGTTCACTGATTTAGCGAAATCATTCCTTTGATCCTTGCATAACATGAAAATGATCTTGTGTCTTTGAACATTCCTTAATACAACTAGAGCTATTGAGTTTAATCATCATGGATGGTTTAAACAGAAAAGTAGGCAAGAGGGTGGTCCCATTGAGTAAATATTTTAAAAGCTGCCTATTAGGAGGAAGAAGGTATGAGTAGTTATGAATCTGTCCTTGCTCGTGAAACCAAACAAAAGCGAAATGAAATAGACATCAGAACCACCAACAATTATGATAACGAATTTTAAAGAAACGATAATCATCTTCTAAAGCTCTTCAAAGATTGAAGATGCCAAAGAATCTTACAGATGACAATCACGGAAAAATTGGTTGCAACTACAGCAAATTTCAATAACGATTCGGATCATGATAGCAAATATTCCAGTAACTACACTGAGAAGAGAACAAACAATAGTTATCACGCATGGGATGGAGTCATCAAACTTAACTCAGAAACATTTTATAGCTTCCTTGAACAAATGCAACTCAGATACACGTATACATGGGGATCAATATCTGCAATCTTCCGCAGATTCTTTAGCGCAATCCTCCAAATCTAAGAACTGGAGCAAAACTATTTTACACTTTACAAGTGACGATATCTAGTCTATCTCTATCTAAGGGCATTTCAAGGTGAGGATTAAGAAAGCAAATTACTTACAATGGGGTGAGGTTACAACTTGCAAAATACTACCCCCAATCAATAGGGCCTAATCCAGTAACTAGCATGACGGAGGCTGAAGCTGTTTCAGCCTTCGTACAACTTGCCTCATTGTAGGTCTGGTTGAGAGCGAGTCAACAGTACACACGACTGCTAGATGTAGAACTTCCACAAGATCATCATGAGGACCTGCATCCCATAATCCTGCCGTGAAGAACTCTTTTGCCCGGCCTTGTCGAAGGAGCATGCATGCCCAAGCAACAATGTTGAAACCATTCCCGTAAGGTGAAAATGAAGGGTCCAAAGCTTTCTTATCCGAAAGCAGCTCAAGCAACACAACCCCATAGCTATATACATCAGCCTTATCTGAAACACGGCATGTCATTGCATATTCTGGGGCAACATACCCAAAAGTACCTGCTACGCCTGTAGTGGCATGAGTTTCTGAAGTGCCCAGGAGTCTTGCTAAACCAAAGTCAGATAAGTAGGCATTAAATTCCTCATCTAGAAGTATATTGCTGGGCTTGACATCACGATGGAGTACACGAGGAACGCATTGATCATGCAGGTAGGCAAGGGCTCGAGCTATGTCAAAAGCAATTTTGTGAAGCACTATCCAATTCACAGCCCTCGTTGACCTCTCCTGTATGAACTTTTCAAGATTACCACCAGGCAAATAATTATAAATTAGAAACATCTCTGTCTCGCTGGCATGATATCCAATCAAAGTGACAAGATTTGGATGCTGCAGGCTTGCAAGGGTTTTAATTTCCGCATGAAATTGTTGAACACCATGGAATCTTCCAACTGCAAGCCGTTTAATTGCAACTAGGAACCCAGGAAAGATCTCTGCCTTGTAAGTAGATCCAAAACCCCCATTGCCGATGCAGTTGCTAGCATTGAAAGTCCCAGTGGCACGCACAACATTATCAAATGTCAGTGGAACTCCAATCTCTGTGAAGAGATTTACTTCTTTTCTTGCAGATCCTGCAATTCTCGACTTTGGTTTCCACTTTCGGGTGTAGAAGAATAACACAATCAGAGCCAGAAGAACTGAGACAATGGCAGATGCAGATGCTATTGATGCTATTTCTATTGAAGTAAAACCACCGCCCCCACCCCCTTGCATCTGACTAGTTGGTGAAATAGTACTGCCCCGAGCCTGACTAGTCGTTCCCACAAGACCTGGAGACGGCACAGTTAGAGAAAACACACGACATGGGCGTATATAGGGATTTCCAATAACACTGCTGCATTTCATGAAGTTGTTGCCTAATGGCAATGGTCCAGATAAGTTATTAAAGGACAGATTGAATGCTGAGAGCATAGACACATTCGCCAAGCCAGTGGGTATCTGCCCAGAGAGTTTATTGTCATTGAGAAGAAGGGAAGTCAAGTTCTTCAAGTTTGCGAGACCACTAGGAATTTCACCAGTGAGCAAGTTTGAAGAAAGATCCAGCACTTCTAAAGATTGCAACTCACTCATGCTAGAAGGAATTGAACCATTCAATTTATTACCAGCCAAGGAAAGGCATTTCAGACCCTTTATTTGGCTGATACTATTTGGAATCTGATCCTGTAGAAGGTTCCAACTGAAGTTAAGAGTTTCAAGAGATACCAAGTTTCCAATGCCAGGAGGAATGGGCCCAACAATCTGATTTTTAGAGACATCAAGAAGCTTTAGAGATCTGCACACTGTACCAATATCAGCAGGAATCTGACCATACATTCTGTTGTTGCTGACATTTGCAATCAAAGTCTTTAATTGACCACACTTCTCAAATAGCATTCCAGGAAAAGGTCCAGTTAGCTTGTTTTCTCCAGCTAAAAAGGTATACGTTGTTTCCATCCCTAACCTTGCAGAAGCAATTGGCAGACTCTGGACATTACCGGTAAAGTTATTGCCCCCAAAGTTGTGAAAGACTGAAACTTCACCATCTGCTCTAGGATGATATGCATTTGAAAAATATGATAAATAGGCAAATGATATGTCATAAGTCCCAAAGGGATACCCATCTATAGATGGAACCAATGGGCATCTCCTACTGTAGAAAATAGGGAATGAACCAGACAATGCATTTTCACTGACATCAAACACAGTCATGCAAGGAACTGGAAGCTCCTTAATAAGCTCCCCATCAAACCTATTAGAACTCAAGTCCAGATACCATAGTTTTCTGCATTTACTGAAGCCCCCTGGAATGTTTCCGGTGAAGAAGTTGTAAGCCAAGTTGACTATCTCCAAATTATCACAAGAATCCCAGGTGGCGGGCAACTTCCCATCTAAAGTTGTTTTTGGTGCCCACAACATCCTCAGGTTCCGAAGAGACATAATTTCAACAGGAACTGCCCCTTGGAAGAAATTAAAATCATCAGTTATAGAAGTGACTTCGCCCAATGCATAATCCCCTTTTGAACTGTTAGCATCTTGATGGGGATTAAACCCATGAGTAAGAACAAGCACAGACAATTTTGAGCAATTTCCAACCTCACGAGGTATTGGTCCACTGAGACAATTTCTTGACACATCCAAAACTTCGAGATTACCAAGTAGACCAAGTTCTGGCGGAAGGATTTCGTCCAGCAAATTGGAATACAAAAATAGTGTCCTCAAATTCCGACAGTTCCCAAAGCTACTAGGAATGCCTCCAGACAAGAAATTAGCTGAAAAATCCAAATGTTCCAGTTTCTCACAATGGTCTCCAATTTCCCTTGGTAGTTTCCCGCTAAGCCCGTTTAAAGACAAATACACTTCCCTGAATCTACCCAGAAACCCCGGGACTGACCCGTTAATTCGATTTCCCGACAAGCTCAAGATCTCCAAACTTTCACAATAAGAAAGTGATTCGGGAATAACTCCTCCTATCATATTAAACCCCAAATTCAAAACCCTCAAATTTCTCAAACCAGTAAATGAAACTGGCAACGACCCACTAAACAAATTACCCTCCAGATCAAGAACCTCCAACTTCTCCATACCCCAGATTTGACTAGGTATCTGCCCACGAAGCCCATTGAACGGCAATGACAAGACTCTAAGTTCGGATAGCTTAGCAATAACAGGGAACAATTTTCCAGCCAAAACCCCATTACTACCAACACAATCTCTCCGAATTCCAGATCCATACAGAGGAAACCTGACAGAACCAGAGCACGACAAAGCCTTTCCATGGTTGTTGTGTCCTTGTCCTGTGATGTTAAGAGCCACGACACGGGAGTTCGTGCCACAGGTGACACCAGCCCAAGAACAGTGGTCGGAGTTGCCAAGAGACCAGCTTGACAGCAGACCTGACCGGTCAGACAACGACTTCTTGAACTCTAGCAGGACCGATTTGTCGGAATTGCCAGAGCCGACTGCGTGTAGACAGAAAAAGAGAGTCCAAAACAGAGAGAAGAGCTTCAATCTGATAAAGGAATGCCATTTAACGACAAACGAGGAAGAACAAGAGGAACCCATTTCAGAACCCCAAAAGGGTCTCCAAAACCCTTGTCACAAAACCCTAACCCCCTTCTCTTTTGCAGAGTGAAAGGGGAGGACCTTTCTCACACTGAAAACCCTAACCCTAATTTTGGGGTCCTCCTTAGAAGAGAAACAAAGAGAGAGGAAGATAGAAGAACGAAAGATAGAGAGAGAAGAACGAGAGTTCAACAGTAGAGAGAGAGCACTTTAGACAAAAGCGCCTCTTTTTTCACCTTTTTGTTCTCTCTCACAAAAATTTAAAATAAAATATATTATTTAAATAAGTAATTAGATTATTATATTATAAATTTAAAATTATAAAAATACAATAACAATCTAATGTTTGGATCCTTTTTTAATTCTTTTTAATTTGTAAAAATTTTATAGTTAAAAGTTTATTAATTTATTAATTTATCACTCAATTTTTATAAATTAATAAATTTTAAAAACTAATTAATTTTTATTTAATATTTTTCAATTAAAACTTAAATTTTAAAAATTTTAATCAAATTTTAAATTTTTAACTGATTTTATAACTATCATATTGCTAATAAAATTTCAAATATTGCAAAAAATAGAGCCTAAAAAGGAAAATTTGTATTGTTGTTGTATGCAATTTAACAAATAGGATTTTTTATTTATATAAGATTAAATTTATATATTTAGTTAAATTTTCTTTTTTCTCTTTTTTCTTGTAATTTATATATATTTTTTAATATACTGTATGTCGTTTATACCAGGGTGGGAGATGGGTCCATAAGCGGTCAATTAATGCTATCAGACCAGTCAATTTAAGGCCTCGTGGTGGTTGGGTTTATGCTATGGTAGGGTTAAGAATTAATGATAGCAATAATAAATAAATAAATAAGAAATCTAAAAAGCTCGATTAGAAAGATTCCTTAAAGTTGAAAACGTGGCCCTGTGTAAGGTGTCTGTCACCTTCCAGAAGGTAATTGTGGGACCAACTTTTCTTGTCTTTATTTTACTTGTTTTTAAATATAATTATCTTTTTTTAAAGTGAAGTAACTACAGTCATTGTTAATTAGATACGTATTAGGTAAATTTTTTTATTGATATAATAGTCTGTAAATTATACTAATCGGATACTCTGCACTAAGCAAGTTTTGTATGATATGCTCGATAGAAAAAGTATAAGTAAGGAGATTTGAATATAGAACCTTTTAACCTCATGTTCTCCTTCTCCACCAACTCGACCAATGTGTTTCAAACTAACAAGTCAAATAATAAAATTAAATGTTTTTAAAATAGAGTAAGAAGGTATATTCATAAGATAAGAATTTTAAAATTTAAAAGATTCAATCAGTAGTAGATAATTATAAAATTGGTTAAAATTTGAAAAAAAATAAAGAATTTGAAAATTAATTGAAGAAAACCGTCTTTACCAACCAAAAATTTAAAACTTAATTAAAAATAATATTGTTAAATAAAAATTAAACATTTATTTAAATTTATTAAAACTTATTTGTTTATAAAAACTTACTAATTAATTAATAAACTAATTAATTTTTAGTGACAAAGATCATTAAACTAAATTAAACTAGAAAGTTGAAAACCAACTCGTAAAATTAGCTGATTCAAGATTTTTACTGTTAAATCAGTCAAATCGGTTCAATTTTTAAAATTTTGATAAAATTGATATGTTATTAAAACGAACGTTCAATCTAGAATCGATTAACTTTGAATATTAAAATTAGCAAAGCTAAATGACTTTTTAATCCAAGTAGTTCAAATGCTTGGACCTACTATGACTTGGTCACTTTGCTTACCATAAGAAAAAGTCACAAACAGAGAAACATATTTTAATGTAAAGTAGATTTTTAGAAATCTGCTTAGAATATCACTTTAGGGTGCTTTAGAGACTCATCTCCATAATTGGATATAAAGCAAATCTCTTTTCATCCGACTCATTCTCTCTTAATCTTTAATATTACAATCTTATACTACCATCTTACGATATCGTGACAAGCAGGTGACGTCGTTTATGATTAATCAATAAAGTATGCTTAATTAAGGATAAGAAGGCGGATTACTTCTCTTAACAATCATTTAGCTGTTACGAGTATTAAAAAAAGCTTTCATCTTTGGCTGTGCCATGCGAGTGAAGAACTGACCATCTGTTTTAGGTCTCTTAAATTACAGATAAACAGTCCTTCATGTAGAATCTCTGCATTATTTATCAAAAATCTTGAGCTCACAAGCTGGTGGATCATGGGTTAAGGGTTGGATCGTGGTGAAATGGTCGCTTAATATGGTATCAGGGCCTTTATGACTAAACGGTTATGAATCCAAATCTTATCGCCCACCTAATTAATTCAGCACAAGGTAGAGTGAGTCTATACAAGTTTCAAACCCAAAAAACTTTCGCTTAAAGGGATGTGTTAATGAATATATAGAACGAATTAAGTCTGAACAAGTTTGATTGATTGTCATCCTACAAACAGAAGTTCACGGTAAAGTATGGGGGCAATGCAATGCTCTATTTTTGCAGAAGTTCACAAATTGGAAGTTAGAAACAAGAAAAAAGGATAGATAATGAGT
This sequence comes from Erythroxylum suave, assembly GCA_027563595.1. Lineage (NCBI taxonomy): Eukaryota > Viridiplantae > Streptophyta > Magnoliopsida > Malpighiales > Erythroxylaceae > Erythroxylum > Erythroxylum suave. The sequence goes on along the minus strand of JAOSBN010000001.1, from coordinate 28,749,855 downwards.
TTCTCCTTGGAAATTTCATCAATCAATATACTGAAACGTCATCTTTTACATAACCATTCAAGTTTCTCTTCCTATACATGCACAATGATTTCAACCTTTATTCAGAATCTACTCGGTAACAGATTAAGGTGACACGAGGTAATTTGATGCCTAATGGAATGGAACAATCCACAATGCATGCCTTTCCATGAGCAGTCAGCACCCAAATGAGCAGCAAGAGAATCGAGAAAGCCAACTGGTCTTTGTGGCTTCTGGGGCTGTTCCAGGTGATTGTGGCAATGGCTCCTGATGTGATTGCTTTCGAGAAGGTTGTTTCTCTACCATTAGCACTTTTGCTGATGAATTGCTTACCATATCTGAATCCAATCTGTAAAAACAAAATGCATCACAATCTCCAATAGTAAGGCTATTAAAGACACTATGATGGATCCAAGCTTGAGCATAAACTTGAGGAACTCACACTGGGAATTTGAAAGAGTGGGTGCTGCTGGTAGAGTTTCGTATCTCCTCCACAGGAGTTAGCCTTTCCTGACTTGGATTTTTGTCTTCAACTTTTGAAATTTCTGTGGTGTCATTCTCAGAAGTTTCAGTTTTTTCTTTAGCCGATTCTTCTTCGGCCAGTTTCGATTGGTTATGCAGAATTTCACTTTTCTTCAAGTTGTCTACACCATTAAAAATTTCAGGGCTTGGTGGGATGTTGTTCATGTCATCTGCAACAAGTTCTCCAGATTTATAGAACATGAACCCATTATCTATAGAGAAGCTATTGTTTCCCATGTGAATACTGAAAAGAGATTCATTCGAAGCAACACTCCATTCCATTTGATTTCCAGGCCTGGTACCAAAAACTGAAGATGGAATACGATTGGGATCATATCCAGCCTGACCAATCAATTGGTTTGTAGGTTTTACTGGTGAAGCTAGAGGTCCATGTAAATCCATTTCTGCTCTGGAATTATCAGCAGATTCTGATGAAGAATTCGACCTGAAACTTTCCTGTCGACCAAGAACACCTGCTTCACTGTCTTTATCCTCAGAACCTGTTAAGTGCTTGTCACCACCACCGGAACTTATCACAGCTTCATCTTTATCAGTTCCAATCCGATCCATTTTCTGATACATCATAACAATTCTCAGCAAACTAGAGCATGCAGATTAAGATCAAAGAAATGCAATTGAACACTTGAGAAACTTACGGGACTCGATCAGACGATGATGTGATAGCCACCAAGTATCAATCCAGGTTCTTCCAAATAACTTGGAGCCAAGAAAAAGCCAAGAATGAGAAGTGATTTGAGCCCAGAAAAGCACGTATAAAACCTCGAGAATATTCAGTTACTCAGACAGGTGATGTTCAGGCAACGAATAACCGAATTTGGTGTCAATTTTTAAGAAAAATTTTGTAACCAACTAGACGTTGGATACGAATGTCTAAACCCTTTTCGTTGTTAACTTGTAACAGATGCCTGGAACTATGTAACGAGCCGGTGCTGTCAACATGATTATCTGTTAATGTAGGAGGTTTTGACTGCCTTGTGATTATCTGTAGAATTTAAGTTCTACAACTTCCAATCATTTTTAGTGATTTAAGGAAAAGAAAGTTGGGAAGGTTGTTTTTTGGTTGCAAAAATAGTAAAAGTAATGTTGATTTTGTTTTGTTAAGAAAATAATTTTTATTAGATAACACTTTTTTTCAAAAATCATATTAAATTGGACTAGCAAACTAATAATATTTAATTCTTAAAAAACATTTAAAAATTTAGAAATTGAGCTTGATATTTTTTAAAGTATATTTGGTTAAATTCATATTTAAATATTCAAGTATAATAAATTTATATTTATATCCCAAAATTTTAAAAATTTTAAGTTTAAATCGAGTATCCTGATTTTACATGTTATCAAGTTTACTCTTAATGATCTTATACGAACTCATGTGAAATGATATAATGCCCATTTCAAAAGAGCACTGTTTTAAAAGTTAAATCGAAAGTTAAATTGGTAAAATAAAAGATTTCAACTTTAAATAATTTAATTAATATTAGACAGTCATAAAATTAGTTAATAGTTTAATAAGATTAAAGAATTTGTAATATTATTGAAGAAGATTGTTTTTATTCATCAATGAATTTGAAATTTAAATCAAAATTGTTAAATAAAAATTAATTTATTTATTTATTTTTTCAAATTTTGATTAATTTACAAAATTGACGATTAATTAATAAACTAATCAGATTTTAATAAAGTTTATTAAAATAAATGAAGTCAAAAAATTAAAAAATTAACTAAAAACTTAATCATATCTAGAATTTTTCGATTAAACTAAATTAACCGACCAATGGATATGCTGATGTAAATATATAAGTAAGGATAAGATTAAAAAAAAGAAGAGGTTCAGCTTAGTTTCCTATCTCTACAATATGACTATTTGCAAAAAAAGGTTTCCTGAGAAGGGAAGGAAAACGGAAGAAACTAAGACATGCTTCGAGCTCCAGGTCATGGCGTTTCAATGGAGGCAACTTTTGAGAAGCAGCTACAAACCACTGGAACTGATGCTTTAAAGTGTAAGTTATACAACTTCATCCTTTAAGCTTCCGACTTGGTATTAATCACCCATTTCATCAAGAAAGGAACCTGAGAGAACTTGAATCTCTCGCTGAAGCACATACAAGCATTAACCAGAACTTAGCTGCACGGGAAATGCTTAAATCCCATAAACAGTGCTCAAATTACTGACGTCTGTCTTCTTCGCAGACGATAAATTGTGCAGATTGGTGACTTCTGCAACGTTTGTTCGACCAAACTTGGCAAGAAAAAGCAAGAACAGTGCTTTTAGCTTCCTGGAACTTCATGTTGATTCCCTGAAGGTAAAACATTCTTCCCCGGAGACACTTCTTTCTGTGTTTTGTGTCAGTAGAGGAAGCAAATTGATGGGTTTCGAAAGGGTTTAAGCAGAAATTGGACCAAGTTCAATGAATTGATTCATATTGGATTAATTTCCTCCAATCAAAGGTTTTTAAAGAGTTTAGAAAGAAATTAAACTAAACTCAAATGAGTTTGAAATATCGAATCTCACTTCGGTTAATTAACAAACAATTATCCTTATATGTAACTCACTTCATGGTTATATCAGATTTGTGCGATGAGGAGGAGAAGGATACATCAGCGGAGTGATACATATGTACTATTGGAGCCAGGACAAGACGAGATGTTTGTTTCAGAAGAAGAGTTAAAAGCCAAATTGAAAGGTTATCTCGAGAACTGGCCAACCAAGTCTCTGCCCCCAGACCTTGCAAGGTTTGAATCCATTGATGATGCTGTTTCTTTCCTAGTAAGTTCTGTCTGTGAACTTCCGATTGATGGAGATGTAGGATCAGTTCAATGGTACCAAGTTCGGCTGTAGTGAGAAAAGCAGGAGGATATTAATGTTGGTTTCAGTTTCCGGAGTTTATATGTCCGATTGGAAGGCGACCCATGTCCTGGAATTGTGCATCTTGAGCCCAAGTCCAATCTGTTTAGCCTGATGTTGCTTAGAAATTCTTAAGACAACCTTAGAACAAACTGGCTCCGAAGTTCCTGGCACGAAGTCCTTTTATGCTAACTCACGACGAACAAACAAGATTGTTCACCAAAAAAGTTGATCGACAGAAATATCAACAGTGAAGTTGTTCGATTAATGAAAAAGTTTAGGAGTCTTCATTACAGTGATCTTTATGATTATTATGTTTTTAAATTAACAAATAGGTACGAGTAATTTAATTATTATAAATCATAATGATGGTAAGAATTTAGTTATATACTTGAGACTTGATAAATATTTATTTGATTCTTTTAGCTCTAAATTCTTGTAATAAGCTTAGTTAATACATGCAATAAATCACTTGATTTTTTATTTGAATGGATGAATTGCTAGTCACTATTCTTTAGATGCAAATAAAATTTCAGATTAACGCAATAGCCTGCAAATTACGTCAATAAAGTACTCCACGCTAGACAAATTCTGTACGATAGACTCGATCGAGAGAATATAATTAAGTAGGGACATTCGAATACAAAATCTTTTGACCTTATACCTCCCCTCTTTCATTCTACCAACTCGACCACCCCCTAACTTAAAGATTTTGGTTAGGCTTAACAAAGACTCTAGTCAAATTTTAATATAATTTTTTTTTCAATTTTATTAAATTTAAGATTTTAAATCTAAAATTCAAGCTTTAAACCGAGTTCAACTCTCAATGTTGTAATTCAATTTTTTTATTAAATATAATCTTAGTTCATTTCTTGTCAAATCAGATTTTTTTGTCAACATAAATTTTGGTATTCCCTTAATTAAAGATTGGCAACTAAATGTTAAGAAGCAGGTGAATGACATTAACCCTTTTGTTTTCTTCTACTTGCATTGGTGGAAAAGCTCTGATATTTGATAGTTACTCTTTTTGATAATATAATTTTAAGTTAATTGATTAGGCTCTTGATACTGACAGATCCTTAAGTTTTACTAAGTTTATGATTAAATCTCTTCCGCACTTTAATTTAAGAGATTGTCAATTCAAGTTGTAATAAAAAAGACTAAATTTACTTAATACATTAAAAAATGACTAATTGGGTATGAAAGCAGACGTAAGTCTATGTAATTTGAGAGATTGTCGATTCCATTCGTAATAAAGAAGACTACAGTTTACTTAACACTTTGAAAAAAATGACTAATTGGGTATGAAGTCAGTTGGATCGAATTTATCGATTAATTTTGAATTTGAAAACATATAATTTACAAAGTAATAGCCTTAAATTATAATGAAATTTGCTACTTAAGCCATTAACACTACTAGCTCTAACTATGCTTGTATGTCTAACTCCAATTACAATGTAACTTTACAGATTCTCTAAAGTTTAAGACGTAACACCAACGATGTCATTATCTTCAACATCTAATTGAAGTCTCGTTAAGGCACGAGATCTAAAGAAGTCCTATAATACCCGATGATACTCCAACCTGGTAGAGAAACAAATAGTAATTATGATGTAATTGCATAAAATCTTGGAAAATTATAATTTTGGAAGTTAAAGAAATGTGTATTTCCAATTTGTTTAATTTTGTCAATGTTTTTGTTGAGATGGTTGATCAAGAGTATCTCTTAATTTTGAATCATTTATATGTTACCGAAACACTTAATCGTAAAAAGACATACATGAAGTGTTTGGCAAACAGCTAAGAAGTAATATTTTAGCTTATTAACTAAAAGTTAATTTTTTGATCATCTTAAAAAATTATTAATGTGTTTGGTGATTAACTTATTGGTTAATTTATTTAATCCCAACTAATTATACCCTCCTTTCATAATTTTTGAATTGTGTTATATATTGTCTATGTGTCACATACTATAATTATAGATATTTTTAATTTATTAAATAATAAAATTCATACATATTATATGAAAAATATTAATATGATATAGCTCGCTACATCATATTAATATTTATGCTCTTATAATTTTTTTTAAATTACACTCTCATAAGTCATTTTACATATCAAAAGTAAGTACTAAACAGCTAATTTTATCAAATATTTTTAATAAACAGTTGATAAAATCAGCTATCAATTAACTACTGATAGAATCAACTAAAAGCTAATAGAATCAACTATTTTTTAAATATACCCATAATATTTCTTGAAAATCAACAACCTTAAACAATTGTCCAATAATTGAGAGGAAATCAAAGTCTTGTCAGTCTTTGTTTATATTTTATTGCATTCTCATCTCATCAAGACCTTTTCGTTTCCATTTTTGTCTCTTATCTAATACTTTAAATGAAAAAATATCAAAAGTGACAAACTTTATAGCCAACAATATGGAATTCATGACGGAGAAAAAATAGACACGCGCCAAAAAAGCTTAATTGACTCTTGTCTTACCGAAGTCGTCGCCCAATGGATCGGCCACCCCGACCTGACTTATGGGCTATGTGACTGGTCTAGCCTAGTCTGAATTATTAGTTTTTAAAAAATTTAAAAATCACGTTGCTTTGTCGTTTTTGGTAAGATTAAGAAATTTTGACCTATGGCCCGGTCGACTCGAACCAACCGAATTATCATCTCTATTAAAGTAAATTTATTTACACTAAAAGTCAAATTAAATTTAAATTTAAAAAATAAAAAATTACACATAACAAAATCAAAAAACACAAAATTTACTTTGGAAAGTTGAATTGTTGAAAAGTTTTTGACAAGAAAAAAGATTTAAAAAAGATAAATTGTTTTTATTTTTCATACAATAACAATGAGAATTATTTATATTATAAAAAAATCTTAAG
>JAOSBN010000001.1:28723860-28743446 GCA_027563595.1 Erythroxylum suave | reverse complement strand
TAAATATTGGTTTATAAATAATAATTTTTAAATTATTTATTTTTAAAAATTAAATATTTTATTAATAAATATGATATCAAATATTAAAATAAATTTATTTTAATTTTATTTAATTAATAATTATTATTAGCAATAAAATATTTATTTTATTTTTAAAAAATTAAAAATTACAATAAAAGTTAAACCAGTCAATAAATTAAAAAATATTTGAAAAAAAGAAAGGAAGGGGGGCGTCTGTGGGAAGGAAAAGTTTTTAATTTTTAATTTTTTAAAATTAAAATTTAAAAATTTTGCAATTTAGTCCCTATACTTTTTACAATTTTCGATACCACCCAGTATTTGATCGATATTTACAATACCAGCTGGTACTGACGGTACCAACCGGTATTTAAATCCGGTACCAAAATTTACATTCCGGTACCATTTTTCGGCCGGTACGGAACAGAATTCAAAACAATGATTGATACTGGAAAAGCATTTTTCATTATTTGATTAAACTTGCTTTAAATAAGCAGTAAAGGATTACAAGATAAGATATTTGAAATTACATAATTCAAACTTGAAATTGAAACTAAAGATAAATACTTTTATCTCTTAAGATTACACAACCAACTAGTTTAAATTTGAACTAAAATCAAACCTGGATTAGGTTTATTGTTACTGTAGATGGTTATCTGATATATTATTGATAATTTGGAAATTTGGAGGAGGTTGAGCAGGATAAGGATGAGTGTCTGATATGCCCCTCAATTTGGACGACGGGGTCGTAGCCCAAGTTTGAATTTTAGTTGTTGGAACTGTTGTCTGGTAAGTGGCTTTGTAAGGATGTCAGCTGTCTGATCATCAATGGAGACATGAGAGACATAAAGATTTCCAAAATGAACATGATCCCAAACAATGTGAAAGTCAAGTGTGATATGCTTCATCCTGGACTGAAAAACCGGATTGGCACTGATATGTATGGCATGTTCATGTGCACTTCAGAAAAAGGTGAACAAATCAAGCTTAACTCAACTGCAGTATTGGCTATGGAGTGATACTCGCCTTCTGTAAAAGGTCAAGCGATAGTTTTCTACTTCTTAGAGCTCTAATAGATGGGATTTTTTCCTTAAAAAACAGTGAGTGCACCAGTGGAGCGGCAGGTGTCCTTGTCTTCAGCCCAATTAGCATCAGCGAAGGCATGTAGGGTGAGAGGATATGTTATGTATAATTGTAAGCCATCGTTGATGGTGCCAGCAAGGTATCGAAAGAGACGCTTAAAAAAGGACCAATGATCCCTAATGGACGGTGCATATACTGTCAGAGTTTGTTGACTACAAAGGAAAGATCAGGCCTTATGATCAATAGATATTGCAAGCTGCCAACTACTTGGCGGTAAAAAGAAGGATCCGTTATGAAGTGTTGGAAGTAACCGTGACTATGGGAGAAGTGGGCATTGGGGTCTGGATTGGCTTGGGCCCCCATCTTTGTTTGATTGAGCAGGTCCATAAGATACCTGTGTTAAGAGAGGAGGAGACCCTACGAGTTAGGCATGAGTTCTATCCCCAAAACGTAAGAGAGTGTACCAAGGTCCTTAAGGGAGAAGTGGCGAGCTAGAATGTTGACAAAGGCATTGACCATGGAGGAATCATCATCGATGATAATGATATCGCCTATATATATAAGGAGGTATATAAGATGTCTAGACATGGAGTAGACAAATAGTAAGGCATCTGTATAAGAATTCTAAAACCTAGAGGAAAGTAGAAAGGTGCTCTTGATACCACACTATTAGGGCCTGTTTAAGGCCATAGATTGCCTTTTTCAATTTACAGACAAAATCTGATTTATCATGATCAATAAAGCCCTGTGATTGTGACATATATACTTTATCATGTAACTGAACTTAGGAAGGCATTGTTGACATCTAATTGTTTGAGTTCCCAACCTTTGCAAAAGACTATAATGAGGGTTGTGCTAGTTATGGTTAGTTTAACCACCAGACTGAGTGTCTTATTGAAATTAATATCGAGTCTTTGGTGGAAGCCTTTAGCAAACAACCTTGCTTTGTACCTGTTAATGGAGCCATCAAAAGACTGTTTAGTTTTTAAAATCCACTCGTAGCTAATCAGATTGTAAGAAGGGTGAGGGGGAACCAGAATCCATATATCATTTTTAACCAAGTCATCATATTCAACAGACATAGCTTGGTGCAATAGTGATGTTTGAGTGCTTGAGAGACTATGGTGGGTTCAATGTCAGGATTGATGGAGAGTTGGCTGTGTAGGCTTAGTTTTAGAGAGGTTTATAGATGTTATTTCTTTCTCTAGTGATCATATGATGGTAGTTTGGTTACGGAGGGGGTGATGAGGGAGGCAAAGGTGATGATGCTAGGGGACATCTCAGGTGATAGAGGGGTTGGTGCTACAGACAGGGTGTTGAGTGGCATGGAATTTTGCTAGATGGTTACTGGAATAGAAGGGGGAAGCCAAAAGGATAAAGGAGGTGACAAAGAGTCACCGGATTGTGGGGAGAGGCATTGGAAAGGAAAGATGTGTTCGATAAATTTAACATGACGTGAGATGAAAATTTATAGGGTATTCAAACAGAAATATGTACTCTGTCTAAGAGAGTAACTAAGGAAAACACAAGGAGTGGAGTTGGATTGAAGCTTGTGAGAGTTGTAAGGTCGTAGCCAGGGATAACTAAGACACACAAAGATTCTGAGTTTGGAAAATTTTAGTGCTTTATTAAAAATGACTTTATAGGGAGAAAAGAGATGGAGAGTAGGAGTGGGCATACGGTTAATAAGGTAAACAATGGTGGCAAAAGCCTATGGCCAATAGGAGAGTGTGAGAGAGCAGAGTAAGGCCGGTTTCAACAATATGAAGGTGTCTTTGTTTGAAGAGGCCATTATGTTCGGGTGTGTGAGGTGAGAGATACTAGTGGTGGACAGAAATTGAGATAGTGAAATGTATTCACTACCATTATCAGAGTAAAGAGTCTTAATGGTATGATTGAAGAAGTTTTCCATAATATTTTTGAACCGGATGAACACCTCTTTGACATCGGATTTTCGTTTAAGTGGATACAACCAAATGTGTTTTATGAAGTGATCCACAAAAATGACATAATATTTAAAACCTTCATTAGAGTAAAGAGGTTAGGTCTAAACATTTGAATATATTATTTCAAGTGGATGAGTGGAAACAATTGTGGATAAAGAAAAGGAAAGTTCGTGGCTTTTATTGCATGAACAAACATTACAATGGAAATTTACAAAAGTAGATGCAGAAAGTAAATTATTTTTTGAGAATAGGAGGAACAGGGTGACCTAGACGATGGTGCCAGTCGGAAGTGGTGATGGTCAAAGAGGAGAGGGCCAATAATGGAGAGCTGAGAGGCCACTCATAATCCCCATCTTTAGCTTGTCCCCACATCTAGATTGTCCCCATTTTTAGGTCCTTCACCAGAAGAAAATAGGTTAAGAATTCAATAGATACATTATTTGAAGAACAAAATTGAGAAACATAAATTAGATTCTTTTGCATGTTAGGTACACAAAGAACTTGCTTTAGTTGAAAATTATATGGAGGAGTATGAAGGGAGAGTGAACAAATGCGGCTGATGGAAAAAGTTAAGCCATCCCAATCATGATGTCATCCAAGTCTTGGTAGCAAGTGTGAAGAGATAAATTGTTGATTTCGGATGCAACATGGTGAGATGCACTAGTACCAAGCAACCAAGAAGGGGTAGGATTGATGTTCCTAGCAAAATGAGCTCTTGATTGCCAAAGGGTTGGTGGGGTGGTGTTCGAGGATCGAATGAGGAAAAGTTTCAATGATAGACAATATTTTACAATGTGGCCTTGGATGCATTAGAGTTGGCACTAGCCAAGATAAGGGCAGGGTGGTTTGTCACCGGGTTGCAAAATGGTGCCAGAGGTCGGGGGTAAGGCAGGAGGTGGGTTATGCCTCCACGAGGCTATATGTGCCTTGGTGGAGATGGTGGATTCCATCGAAGATGTCTGCTAGTAGGATTGGTAGTAGTTAGGAAAAAGGAAGATTGAGGGGCAATTGAAAGGATTAGTGCTTCCGTATTTAGAAGCTTTTCATATAGCTCTTCAAAGGTTATGGTAGAGTCTCTGGCATAGATAGCCAAGGAGAAATTTTTGTAATTGTCATCAAGTCCTTCTAAGATTTTTTCGGTGAGGTCTTCATCATCAAGAGGTGCACTAAGGAGTGTTGGTTTGTCTGCTCTAACTTTGACAAGTTGCATATAATCAGTGATTGATGCAAAACCCTTTGTAAGGTTCTTGAGTTAATATTTGACATGCTTAAGTCGACCACGAGATGGATTTGCATATATGTTAGTAAGAGTCATCCAAGCCTTTAAAGAAGTTTTAGCTTGGATAATAAAAGGAATCAAAGTTAGGCTGAGGGAGCCTACGATGGTGTTAAGTATGAGTTGATCTTGTCATATCCAAAGGCAGTATATGGGATTTGAAGTGGGAATGTCATTGACAGTGATTGTGGCGGATGGATAGACTGTGGTGCCATCAATGTAGCCAATAAGAATGTAGCTAGTGAATAAGCTTTAGATTTGGAGTTTCTAAAAAAGATAATTGCTTGATTTGAGTTTGAGGGGAATTTGGGTAGCATCATTGATGCTGATGAGGTTTGTTTGAGCTTCAGTGTTCAGTTGATTGGCTAAGGCCATGTTGAGATTACTTGGAACTTGAATGGTTGATTTTCTGGAGAAATAACACGGTTTTGTTTGGACCTTGTATGGCTAATGCAATCTTGCACAGAGTTAAGTGTTTTTAAGGGAAAAAAAAGAGCTATGTTACCATAACAGAGTGTAATTGATACTGGAAAAATCATTTTTCATTATTTGATTAAGCTTGCTTTTAAATAAGCAGCAAAGGATTACAAGATAAGATATTTGAAATCACATAATTCAAACTTGAAATTGAAACTAAAATACTTTTATTTCTTAAGATTATACAACTAACTAGTTTAAATTTGAACTGAAATCAGAGTTGGATTAGGCTTATTATTGCTGCAAATGGTTATCTGATGTATTGTTGATAATCTGGAAATCTAGAGGTGGTTGAGTAGGATAAGTAATGAATCGTGTTACACCCATGGAATCATTTTACACCCATGAGGGGTATTGTGGTAATTATGATTTCAATAACTACCAAAGGTAGTTAAGTTTTTTTAATGTAAAAAACCAAAGAATGAAAAGTATAGATATAAGTGCGTGTGTTTCTTCCTCTGCTTTTCTTTTTCATACGAAGAATAAGAAGAGTAAAAGATCTACAGAAAACTTCTCTAACCGGTGGAAATATAACAATAATCCAAGTATGTGATTATTTGTTATTTATGCATATGCAAAGATCCTATTTTAACATGCACTATGTGACTATGTTCTTTATTATCAAACTTACATTGGTATTAGAGCTAGGTTGTGTTTTTTTAATATATGCATGCTAACACCAAGATGTTGAAATATGTGTTAAACTTTGGCTATTGATTATTTATGCATAACTTTATGAATTTGTCATCAAGTTTTATACTGTTATTTGAAGTTAACTTGTCTTCTACAGTTGGTTTACGACTTTTACATTATATTACAAAAAACTCTAGAACATTGAATTCCATTCATAACTATGACTTCTGTGGGTTATATAGAGATATCATTTCGCATATACTTAATCATGTTATTACATCAACTTAAATGAAATAAGTACATAGAACTCGTCTATGACAGAGAAAAATATCTCTAGTAAAGCAATATGTTGAACTCATCATTGTGGGTTACATGTTTTGTAACAAAGAGAGAGAAGTAATGAGAGAAGGAAAGAAAAGAAGAAAGAAGAAAAAAAACACAAAAAACCAGAGAACAAAACGTAGATAGAAGAGAAGTAAGAAGACAACTCTTCTTCAAACCAAACAAGAGGCATGTGGCCTCTCAATAAAAGGTTACATGTTTTGATAAAAAGTGGCTTTTCAAATAGTTTGTAATGATATGTAGAAAGGGTAACGTTTTGTGATCCAAAGTGATACTAACGTTATGGACCAGCAAACAATGAAGGGGTGTCTATATGATGCCTTATAGGCTATGACCTGGACCCATAATATATAACTTTCTTTCATTAGGATTGAAGGCTTAGGCCTTGATAACCAGATTAAGGTTGGGCTAGACCTTAATATAATATCTATATTGATGTCTTAAATAAAATGTAACATAAAGAATTAGATATAAGTTTTCTAATTTACACAAACTAATTAATTTAGTTAAATTAGTTTCTAATTAAAATAAATTAGTTTTATAATAAAATTTAATTTAAACTAATTTGTTTATTTAAAATAAACTTATAAATAAGTTTATTTTGTTGAATTAAAATTAGACATATGTTTTCTAATTAAATCAATACTAATTTGTTTAGTTGAAATTAGATAGGAGTTTCTTTGGAAATTAGTTTCTAATTAAACCAAGATAAATTGAGTAGTTCAATTATAATTTAAATTAGAAATAAGTTTCTAATTCAATTTGACTTATTCATATTTGAATATGATTAGATTAGAAGTAAGTTTCTAATTTATTAGATATTAATAACATAATTTGATTAGTCCAATAAATTGCTTTCAAAATTAAATTATTTCCATTCTATGAGAATGTGTTCTCTATATATTAGAAAAAATAATTTATTTATTTTGTGCACTCTTCTGATTCCTAAACATTTGTTTTTCAGGAAGATGCCCATTATTTAGTAGACGCCTAAGCTTATTCGATGTGAGGCACAGAAAAGACATATTGGTAGCATTTATGTACAATTAGTTAACATGCATTTAATGCCTAGAGATGATGTAACACAATATGTTATTTCAATTAATAACATGATGTAAGAATTATACTTTGGAGGTTGTCTAGCTTATGCAGGTGTTGAAGTAAAGTATATAACTTTGCTTGCGACATTACCTCAACCTCAAGGTGAACTGTTACTAATGATCTGGAATAATATGCCTAATAAGAAGACTTATAATTTGTCAGTGATGAAATTTATTAAATAGATGAGTAGAAGGAAGTTGACTAGGACTTTGTATCATATAAGTCTTCCAATGGAAATAGTAAGAGCTATTGTACATCGAGCTTCATGAATTGTTTCACGTGAACTCGTGAACTCATTTCTGTGTAGGGTTTGTTACCTATAGACTGTTTGTAGGTTGTAGCATATTTATATACAACATGTAGTCTTATAAGAACAAAGTCTTGATATTTATGTAATATGTTTACTTATATTTCATATAGAAATTCAACAAAGTCTTGATATTTATGTAATATGTTTACATGTATTTCATATAGAAATTCTTCTAGATTAAGGTAATTAGGATTCGATTGTTGTATGAATGATGATTGAACACATTAGTGGACTTTTGATTTCATAACCAACTGTGATTGAATTGTTTACTCTATGGACAATCAATATGACATAACGTGTATATATATTTCTTTCTTATTATAGAAACCTAGTGTTTCAAAATGGCTATTGCTTCAAAGAATAATTTTTCTGAACTCAATAAGGGTAAGAAACTCAATGCTGACAATTATGAAATTTGGAATATGAAAATCCAATATGTGCTGGAGGAGCAAGAGGCTCTTAAACCATTAAACCTAACTATGGAAGTTCTTAAGGAGGGCACTATGGGCCAACATAGGAGGGACCATGATGCATATGTATTGTGGAAAAAGAAGAACTCTTTAGCTCACATCACGTTGCTGAGTACATGGATAATGATATCATGTAAGAATTTCGTAAATTCAAAATTGCAAAGGATATATGGTCTACATTGGCTGCTCGTTTTGGAGGTGCTTCAGTGACCAAAGTAAGGTCACTTATAATTAAGTTTAATACTTATAAGAAGCACCCAAATGATACAATGCAAAAGCATCAGAGGCTAATGTCCAACATGATAAGTGAGTTACGTAATGTTGGCCATGAGCTTTCTGATGAGCAACAAGTACAAGTTGTGATTCACTCACTGCCTCAAAAGTGCGAGCATATGAAAATGCACGTAACTCATAATGAGAACATCAAGAAAATGGAAGATGCTACGAGGCATCTCATCTTGGAGGAAGAACATCTTGAAGCCTCAAAGATGTCTTCTGAGACATATGTAGTTAGTTCTAGCTCACATGGAGCTATGAACAAGAAACACAAGCATCATGGTGGACACAAGTGGAAGAAGAATAAGAAATTCAACCAGTCCCCTTAAGAATCCAAGAAGAAAAAATGGAATCAATGTGGAAAGGGAAAGCGTCCCTTCAAGAAGAAGAACATAAAACATGTGAAGTGTTATTATTGTGGTGATAAGGGCCACTTTGCTTGAGATTGTATCCAGCACAAGAAGGTACAACTTTATAGTACAAACATTTATTCTGTGAATGTTTCTTGTTCTGTTTTTCTAACTGAATCACTTCCTTTTGGGATTGGAGACTTAGGAGCAACCAACCATGTAGCGAAGGAATGAAATGCCTTCGATAAGTTTTGTAAACTCCCATATGGTAGTTAATTGCTTTTTGTAGGAGACAATTTTAAAGTTGCTATACAAGGAATTGGTACATGTAAATTGGATATGCGTGAAGGGCGACCCCTAATCCTACATGAAGTATTATATGCTTCACAAATTCGTAGGAGCCTGTTATCTGTGTTGATATTGGTTAGACTTGGTTTCGATATAAATTTCCACAATGGTGGAATGAATTTGTATCTTTGATTTATTTATTATGGTCATGGTTTTTTATGTGATGGTTTTATAGTACTGGATATGTTTATGGAAAATAATATTATTATTTATTCATTATTTACATCTAGTGATTCCAATAATGATGCAACTTTGAGGCATGCTAGACTATATCATATTAGTCTAAATTGAATCTGCTGATTAGCTAAAGAAGGACTTTTATATAATCTAAGTCAAGTAGATCTACCTACATGTGAGCATTATTTAGCTAGTAAATGGCGAGAGAGTCATTTGGAAAGGGAACACGAGCTTTATATCCATTGCAATTACTTCATTTTGATATATGTGGTCCAATGAATGTAAGGGCTAAACATAGGGCAGTTTATTTCATCACCTTCACAAATGACCATACTCGGTATGGTCATGTCTATTTGATTTTTCATAAATCGAAAGCATTTAATTGTTTTATAAAATATATGAACTTGGATGAGAATCAATTAGATAAGAAAATAAAAGCATTATGAATTGATCGCGAACAAGAATACTTGTCA
Organism: Erythroxylum suave; assembly: GCA_027563595.1. Taxonomy (NCBI): domain Eukaryota; kingdom Viridiplantae; phylum Streptophyta; class Magnoliopsida; order Malpighiales; family Erythroxylaceae; genus Erythroxylum; species Erythroxylum suave. The sequence goes on along the minus strand of JAOSBN010000001.1, from coordinate 28,734,166 downwards.
GACAAGTTCAAGGCTTTATGTGATGAGAAAGGAATAGCAAGGCAGTTAACAATTACTAGAACCTCACAACAAAATGGCATCTCTGAAACACGAAATAGGATGCTGTTAGAAATGATTAGGTCCATGATGGTCCAAGTAAATTTACCAGTCATCTTTTGGGGTGATGTGTTGCTAATAACCACCTATGTACTTAATCGTGTCCCCATGAAATTAGTTATTAACACAGCATATAAGTTGTGGACTGGTAGGAGACCTGACATGTGAAGTCTCAAACCTTAGAGGAGTGCAGCCTATGTTCACGATATATCTCACAAACATAGGAACTTAGGCCTAAAAGGGAGAAAAAGTATTTTTATTAGATACTCAAAACACTCAAAAGGATACGTGTTCATTGATGAACAAGGTAATAAAGGTGTAAGTGAATTTGAATCACGAGACGTAACATTCTTGGAGAATGGCTTTCCCAAGCAATGCGAAATAGGTAAATACATATTATTATGCAAGACATTTGATCAGAACGATTCTATTATGAAGAATCAAGATGAGGAACCTCAACCAAGTGGGAGAAATTCTATAGAAAGGTTCTTTATAATGGCTAATCCGAGTGGGAGCAATCAAATCCATAAATTAGTTTATGATGAACCTCGTTTAAGATGAAATAATCGAGGACTAATTCCCAGACATCATTTTGAGATTGAAGGAGAAATCAATATGATTGCTCCGCAAGAGGAAGAAGAGCCAAGGACAATAAATAAGGATGTTACTGGTCCTGCTAAAGAAGAATGGATGAAAGCAATGAAAGAAGAAACGACTTCTTTAAGCTCCAATCAAGTATGGGACTTGGTTGACCTCCTTGAAGGGCGTAAAGCAGTTGGAAACAAGCAGGTTCTCAAAATAAAGAGAAAAGTTGATCACAATATTGAAAGATACAAGGCACGCCTTATGGAAAAAGGATATACACATCAAGAGGGAATTGATTATAAGGAAACTTTTTCACTTATTATGAAGTTTGCTTCAATTCGTTTTATTCTGGCTATAGTAGCCAGTATAGATCCTGAATTACATCAAATGGATGTAAAAACTACTTTTCCTAAATGGAGAATTAGAGGAAGAAATCTATATGGAACAACCTGAAGGTTTCATCAAGGCAGGTCAAGAAAATAAGGTATGTTGGTTATTAAAATCAAGTTATGGCTTGAAGCAGTCTTCAAGACAATGGTACATTTGTTTTCATAACGTAATTATTTCGTATGATTTTCAAATGATAGATGAAGACTATTGTGTGTATGTTAAGAGATCCAAAGATAAATTCATAATTTTATCTTTATATGTGGATGATATATTGATTGCTTGTAATGACTATGTGTTCCTTATACAAATCAAAGAATAGTTATCATCTAAATTTGAAATGAAAGACATGGGTGAAGCAGCATACATTCTTGGAGTCAAGATTTCAAGAGATCATTCAAAGAGATTGTTATCGCTTTCACATGGGTGAAGCGCATACATTCTTGGAGTCAAGATTTCAAGAGATCATTCAAAGAGATTGTTATCGCTTTCACAAGCGATGTACATTCAAAGAATTCTTGAAAGATTCCGTATGTAAGATTCCAAACCAATTGATAATCTTGTTGCTAAAGGTGAAGGTATTAGTAAGAGAAATTGCCCGTCAACGCCACAAAAATGGGAACAAATGAAGAATGTTCCCTTTTCTAGTGTAGTTGGAACTCTAATGTACGCAATGATATGTACAAGACCAAATATTTGTTATGTTGTTGGAATGGTGATGAGATATCAATCAAATCCAGGCCAAGCATATTGGAAAGTAGTAAGAGAATATTGAGGTATCTAAAGGGAACTGTAGATTATGTATTATGTTATCAAGGCAATGATCTACATATACAAAGGTATACAGATGCAGACTGGGGAGGAGATTTAGATGAAAGAAAATCTACCTCAGGATCTGTATTTTTACTAAACCATAAAGCAATATCATAAAAGAGGAAGAAATAATCTTGCATTGTGCTATTCACAATGGAAGCTGAATTTATAGCATTCTCAACTACAATATAAGAGGCTGTGTGACTTCATCGATTCTTAGTGCATTTAGAAGTCACTAAAAGCAAAATTGATCCAGTGAACATTAATTGTGATAGTCAAGCTGTAATCGCTTAAACTAAAGACCCCAAATTTCATTGTAAGACAAAGCATATAGATACCAAATATAATTATGTGAAAGATATAATTGCACGATGAGAAGTGAACATGAAATATTTATCTACACGAGATATGATTGCAGACCCAGTGACAAAGCCAACTTCCAAAGATGTATACATTGGGCATGTAAAGTCACCAGGACTACGTAGATGTTGACATGCACTGATAAACATTTTTCTGTGTATGTTCACTCATAATAATGTCGTATTTTGGATATAATGTATGATGAAGATTCTACATTGTGTATCATTTGATTCATAAATATATATATTTTGCACAAATATATTTTGGGATGAATCACAAGTATATGAGACAAATTAAAGATTGGCCCTCTCACACGGGAAATCATATTTGGTGTTTACACTCATTATAAATAAGACATGTTTAAAGTTTATTATCTAGGTGATAATTGAGAGCAAGAAACTTAAACCATAAATGTCAAAAGGAAATTGGTTCAAAGTGATATAATGATCATTATATTTGTCTTACATTGCCATATGTGAGTTCTGAACAAGTTTTGAGTAGATAAGTAAACTCAAGTTAAACATTAAGTATGTTTGAACTATCATTTGAGTTAAACATTAAGTATGCTTGAACTATCATCTGTACTGTACTTCTTGAATGAAAGATGTTCAAGTTAAACGAAGTGGGTAAATACTGTAGCACATGACTCATACCATGTGTGCAAAACTGACCATAAAAGGGATTAATGTAAGTCTTTAGATCTCGTGTTACGTCATGTGAGACCCTTGAGGTTAAAAAGAACTTCGTCATATATACTTATAACTCTTGTCTCATTCTTGAGAATTGAATTTAAGGTTTTCTACTTTAGGTTATTACCAAAAGATCATGCAAGATGCGATCCTATGGAATAATTCTAGAAAAGCAAATTAAATTTAATTCAAAAGAGAATTAAGAATAGAGGAAGGTCATTTATTTAGATCATTAACTTGCATGAAAAGTATTCATAAATGACCATTGTCTCTTTAATAGAGAACTTAAATACAGTCATGACACAAGAAACTAAATAAGATCAAAGGAAAGTGCAAATACGAGATATGACTTATGGTATAGCATACAATGTATACTCAAGGACATATAAGTCCTACGATCAATTTGTTAATTGAGATGTCATATACTCCTAACAGATATATGATAATGTGCTGTCGTCGTATGCTAGCGGTTATTGAACAAGTATGAGCACTACAGAGCATTTTTAATTAGAATACAACCCATCATGTGTAAGTAGGAGATAACGAATCATTTTACACCCATGAGGGGTATTGTGGTAATTATGCTTTCAATAACTACCAAAGGTAGTTAAGTTTTTTTTTTTTTTGATGTAAAAACCAATGAATGGAAAGCATAGATATCTCTGCGTGTGTTTCTTATTCTACATTGCTTTTTTAAACAAAGAACAAGAAGAATGAAAGATATGCAGAAAAGTTCTTTAACCGGTGGAAATAACAACAATAATCTAAGTATGTGATTATTTGTTATTTATGTATATGCAAAGATCCTGTTTTAACATGATCTATGTGATTATGTTCTTTCTTATTAATCCTACAATAAGGATGAGTGTTTGATACATGCCACTATTGGTTTCTTGTCTCTTAACAAATCTCTCGTGACATTGTTTGACAACTGTCGAATGGGACAATTGTTCCGGTAGAAAATATCTCGAGAGAGAAAATTAGGATGATATGGAGGTTGCAGGTGGCTTATGCTTGCAGGGAGCTCCCATTGTGTCCCATTAATGAGTGAACCCATCTTGATGTGGTGGTAAATTGATGGAATTTCTTAGAGCTACATTGGAGCTTATAAGAGGTCCTTGTCCCGACCAATTATCTAACCAGAAACATATGAGTTTACCATTTTGTATGGAACAAGTCATCACATCTTAAATGAGAGCTCTCAGCTGAAGAAGTTGGTTCATGAAGAAAGACTAGGATGCTTTTGGGTTTGGTGCCCATATACGGTTGCCTTCAAGGAAGTAGGCAGGGATCCATCTGATCCATAAAGAGTTTCTATCTTCAATGATCCACCATAATCGCTTCACAAGAAACACTTTATTCATGAGTTTCAGTGAAAGCACATTAAGCCCCCTTCTGCTGTTAGAATACAGATATCTGACCATTTAACTTTAGCACTTCCCTTTGCTCCATTTGAGTGGCTCCATAAGAAGTCTTTGAAGATCCTCATGATGAATTTGGAGACATTCTTAGTAAGGAATATATATGAGCGCGCCAATAAACAAGCGAAGAATTAAGAATTGATTTTGTTAGCTGGAGTTTCCCTGCACGGGATAGCAGCTTGTTCTCCCAGGAGCTTATGCAACCTTGAATTTTCTTTATGATTGGGCTACATTCAAGGAATGTAAGCCTCTTTGTTGAGACAAGAAGCCCCAAATATAAGAAAGGTGAATCTTTCTCTGTCATCCCTATAATGGAGGCTATCTGGGAGGCCAGTCGAGAAGCACCTTCAGAGATTATGAAATAATTTTGTTTTTGTTAATTTGCAGCCTTGAGAGCTCCTTAAATCTGCGAAGTGCCTGTATAAAGCTATGTATAGAATCCAGGCGTGCGCTGCAAAATAGAAACAAATCATCTGCGAAAGCAAGATTAGTCAGACCAACCTTTTTGCACTTGGAATGGTATTTAAACTTTACGTTCTTCTCTACTTCAAACATGATGAGTGCACCAAGTACTTCCATATTCATGATAAAGAGGTTAGGGGAGATGGCATTCCCTTGCTGTAAGCCTTGTCCTGCTTTGAAATAAGGTGAAGGGCTACCATTTATCAAAATTGAAAAGCTAGCTATGGAGATACATGCTTCGATCCATCGGATGAAGAGTGCTGGAAAACCATATGCTTCCATCATTTTCCATAAAAACCACCCAGCTAACACTATCGTTGGCCTTGTGAAGTCGATCTTAATAGTGCAATTAGGAGTAGATTTGGCTTGAGAATACCCTTTTAGAAGCTCTTGCACAATTAAGATGTTATACCCAATCTTTCTGTTGTTGATAAACACACTTAGATTATCGCTTATGAGTTGATCAAGAACATTTTTCAACCTTAAAGCTAAAATCTTAGAGATGATCTTATCGAGAAAATTTGTACAAACAATGGGAAACTGGAAGGAGTAGCACCTTTTGGTATCGAGCAGAGAAAGGTCCTATTGATTTCTATGAGCATCACACATGTGACGAAAAATTCCTTCACTGCATCTTTAATATATGAACCCGTGATGTCTCAAATCTTGTGGAAGAAAAATCCATTTAATCTATCTAGACCTAGGGCTTTTGTGCCATCCATACCGAAGACTTACTCATCAATCTCCCTATCTTCAACCCCTTCAGTTAAGATGGTGCTGTCATTATGTGTAATGCACTGTAAATTAAGATACACTAGATCTGCAGCTAATCCTGATAGTGCAGTTGGGGATCTGAGAAGTTTAGTAAAATGGGACAAGACCTCATTTTGAATAATGTTGCTTTGGTTGTGAAGGATCACCCCTTCACTAGTAATGATTGAAGTAGTTTTATTTATGTTTTTATGAGCTAGAGTTAAGAGTTGAAAAAGAAAGCTGAGCTTTTGTCTCCATCCTTCAACCATTGTATTCTAGCTCACTGTTGAAGAAAAGATTCATGGTTTTTGACAGCCATCAAGTACTCTTATAGCACTTATTTCTCTTTGGCAAGTAGAGATTCATCAGTTGGAGAAAGTGCAATTAAGTTCTAAAGGTTAGTGAGATCTTCCTATGCTTTCTTTACAGTTACATCTGAGTATCCCCTAGAACAGTGTAACGTTTTGAGCTCTTGTTTGACCGTCTTCCACTTCTGTACATATATAAACTGCTTGGTGCCTCTAAAGGGTTATTTGGATCCTTTCCTAACATCTTCTTTAAATCCAAGAACCTGGGCCAAAAGTTGTTAAAACGAAAAGGACAGAAACCAGTAGCTCTGTAAAAATGTTGGTCAATCTTGATGGGGTATGATTTGAAAATAAAGGATTTTGAAACACAACATTGCTGTTGGGGAAATGAGCAAGCCATGTTGCATTAACCAGTGCTAAATCAAGTTTCTTTTAGATGCTCCAACCTGATTACTGCTTGTTAGACCAGGTAAACATATATATGAACTTTAAATCTGTCACTCCTAGACTATCAACACAGCGCTTGAGATCCTCTGAATAATTACGAAGATTGTTGTTCCCTTGAGCTTCCAATCGATATATAGTAGAGTTGAAGTCTCCACAAATTAACTAAAGTAACTCAGTAAATCATTCCATAATATGGATCTTTGGAATCCAAAATTACTGTCGTAGATAAATGAAACAATTATTTCCGTATGCTCTTACAAAAAGGATAATTAAAGATGCATCAGCTCATCTGTTGAATACAGACATTTCCCACGAATCTCATTAGCTTTGTAGTAGATGATGACTCATCCATATGCATGTGTTCATGATTTGTGAGTTGCTTGCATTCAGCTCCCAAAATGCCAAACTTGCCAACAATGTGTTGTTTTATTTTATTTTTTTCTAGTAAACCTCCTATGAGAAGCTTCTCCCTCTTCACAAAATCCTTTAAATCAGCCTGATTTGTAAGGCAATTAAGTCCTCTGACATTCTAGAATATGATTTGACATATTAAAGCTGTTGGTATGTGGAGCCTTGACTCTTGACAGGTGATGAAGGTAAGTTTTGCATCCTGGTAACCATTTTTTCATCAACTGTTGTATGAACATAATGCCCTGCAGCTAGTAAGTTTTCGTCAATGATAATGCTTTTACTGGGACGTTGTCCTTCCTCCATCGATTGCTCACCCGTGAGTTCAGAGTAGCCGGCCATCCTAAACTTTTTACTTGTGGCTCGCCAGATTTTCCCTTGATGTTTGGGTAATGGTTTCCATTGGTAAGACACAACAACACTATCCTCCCATAATTTATGATCATCGCCTAGCCTCTTAACGGGTACTTTGAATGGCAAGTCTTGTGATAGTTCCACACTGATACAGATTCTTGCATAACCCACTCCGTTTCTGAGTTGTGTCCTCATCAAAGTATAAAGGAGTTCCACTGAAACTAGCAAGGGCACTCAAGCCTGGGGTATTGTGATGGCACATTATGGAGATGAATCCATGGTGGGATATTGTGAAGTTAAATAGATTCAAGTATGAGGCTCGCCTTCCATTTTTGCAAAAACAGTGGTTGGTAATGGTTCTTGACATGCCACGAGCCTTCCTCTAATATTTCTAAGCTTGGGAGGTAGAGTTAAAGATGAACAAGATGAGGTTTTCCTCAGTTAACAACAAATCAACCATACCTTTACTATGCCCATGTAACACTTCAAAATCTAACTAAGATTTGTTCCTATGAAAAAAAAAAATAACGAGCAAGGAATCAATTGCCAACTCATTAAGGGGTAACTAGAATGTACCCGACATTGCATCGCAATTCATATCACAATTTTGCATTTATTAATCTTATTTATTATCGTTACTCCATGCTTCTATCCTAAAATTTTTATTTAATTCTTTTCCTAATTTTTTAGGGCCCGCTTAACCTAGTAGACTTATATCTGGTTTACTAGAAAACAGACTATGTAGGACACTTCCCACTCGTGGAAATATCCTAGGCATTCCCACTCTTAAAATATTTGGTCTCATTAAATAAATCATATGGGACACTTCCTACTCTTGGAAGTATCTTGGGTATCCTCACTTTTGGAATACTAAAATAAACTATTAAGGATGTCCTGAATATCTCGACACGTGTCTAATAATCACTCAATCTTATCGTATAAATATCAAGACCATCATATATAAATCTACCTAGGCAAGCCACTGACCACAATTTAATTTTATTCTCTTGATAATCCATAAATTCAACATCGTCATGTCACATCATCTTCTTTCACCATTGTATAGTTCCATTATTAATAACTCATCACAAAATTCACCACACATTGTATACAATTTTCCATACAACTAAAATTCACACAATAATCATATTCTTTTCCATATTTCACAATAAATTCAGATAAATCATAAATCACATAGATTTTATATAATGAAATATTTTAAGTTATCTAACTCGCACCAAATCATATTTATTAGAAGTTTCACAAAACGCATACGAAAAAGCATTATATCACCATAAATTCACACAATAAACATAACATATTTATTTTTACTCAAAGTTTGATAAAATAGAACATATTTAAATATTGTCTTCCACATAATTTGCATTTTTTCACTATTTATGCAAATTCATATAATAAGATACTTTAATTTCTCAAATTCATATAAAATCCTAAAGATTGAATTTTCACATAAAAACGTAAAATAAGGTACATTCTAATTAATTCCCTTACCTGAACTTTGCAAAACTATGAATTCCCACTTAATCTTGTGTTCCTTCATATTTATTGCCAACACCTAAATAATAATTAAATAATTAAACAAAAAATAAAAATAAACTCTAAAAATTTTCAAATTTATTAAACTAACCTAACTCTTCCAAAAATTTTAGATTTGCCATCAAAATTTTTTTCTTCTTTTCTCTTCTTCTTTTCTTCTCCTGCATTCCACGTTGCCATCCTCGCAAATTCTAGCTTTCCAGAAATTTTTCTTGATTTTTGATCGCCTTTCTAACCATGTTTTCATCCATTATCTCAATATATAAACATTCTTATACACATTCTATCAAAAATAAAACACAAATATAGTCTCTTACCTTCACCACAAAACCCAAAGAATGATAAGTCTATGAAGAACACTATAGAAAACTTGGAAGAGTAGAAACTATCGTCAATTTTGGGGAAAGAGGGAAGAAGTAAACTGAAATAAAAACCTATTTATTTTAAGTTTAGGGTTATACGCCGGGTCGAGTCTTATTTCTTCTCTTGGGTTTGAGATGGGTTTAAGTAATGGATTTTTGGTTTTAAGGTTATAGGCTTTACATGGCTCAGATCTAATTGATACCCTCTCAAAATAGACATAGGAAGTAAATCATGTATTTGAGATAATTACGGGGGCAAGTCTAACTTATAAGCTAATGGACCAACACACTGAACAATCTCGTCAGGCTTGATATACTTCAAACTCAACTTTCTTTTCCTTCCAAACTGCACTATACCTTTTCAGGGTGACAATCTCAAGAACACCCTATCACCTACTTCATACTCCATCTCTCGCCTATGTCAATTTGCATAACTTTTATGTCCATCGTAAGCAACTTTCAAGAACTTCTTCGCCACTTCAATATTTTCTACAATCTCTTGAATCAATTCTGGTGCCTCCAATATTCTAGCACCCTTAACATCCCAACATACTGGATCTCTAGACTGCTTCCCATACAACGCTTCAAAAGATGCCATTCTGATGCTAGAGTGATAACTATTATTATAAGCAAACTCCATCAAAGGTAAGTACAAATCCTATTCACCTTTAAAATTTAATATACAAACTCTCATCATATCCTCTAAAGTCTGAATGGTGCACTCCGATTGCCTATCTGTCTAAAGGTGAAAAGTGTTGGATCGGGAAAAGAAAGCATTCCATATTTGGAGAATCGGTAAATTTCAAAACTTTTTAGAAATCTTATTTGCAGCAGAAGCAATATATCCAAATAATCATGCCAATCTATACATGATATGGTATAAGGATAATAATTAACATAAACAAGATAGTGATATTATCGACTCCTTCGCTACAACTTTAATTTCTTGCTACGCTATCCTCTCCTTATTCTTGTATCCAAAGCCTTTGCTTTTGAATCCTTTTCTTTTTCAATCTATCCTCTCCTTGTTATTGTATCCTTAACCAATTTGATTTACCTCTTGCTCTTCCAGGACAACTTGGTTAACAAAATCCTTTGGTGGGAAAGGAAAAGAAAATTTTGGAGGAGATTTTTCTTAGAAGAAATGAACCAAAAATGAGACTCTTATGTAAATTTCAGCTCATTCATGCATGAAAGGAGAGAGAGAGTCAAACCATGCAAGGACAACTTCTTACACCCTCAATTTCGGTTATGCATGGAATGGAAGAAGAGAATAGCATCTAATGCATCACTTCTTACTTTAA
>JAOSBN010000001.1:28641900-28653670 GCA_027563595.1 Erythroxylum suave | reverse complement strand
CTTCAATTTCATTCATTAGTTTCATGGCTTCAATGATGCAAATGACCTGTCCTTTCTGCACTTTATCTCCCACCTGCCGAAAATGGATAGAATGGACAGGATGTGAGTAGAAAAATTTTCACTTTTTCCCGGAAGCTCTAAACCGGAACATGTTCTGCATGTCAATAGTTGGTGGTTTGCACAGCATGTGATGCACCCACTCTTAGACTTCAAGGGTCAATGAACCATGCAATTACCTTCACAAAGGGAGGCTCACCGGGTGCTGGACACCGATAAAATGTTCCAGCCATGGGGCATTTTAGCGCAGGATGTGATGATGCGCTTGTTTTTGGTGTTGGTGGCAAGGCAGGTGAAGGGGCCACAGGAGTTGAGATTGCAGGAGCAGGTGCTGAAGCAGCGGGTGGTGGCGAGGTTGGAAGCATGGGCTGTTGGTAAGGAGCCTGCATTGCAACAACAGGAGCTGCTGAAACCTGCTGCTGCAAAGCTTCCTTTTTCCTTATTATGAGCTCACAGTCTAACTGCTTCAGTTCTAACTCAACAATGTCTCTCGAATCCACAAGTCTGTTTACGAAATTTGCATCAACTCAAGCAGCAAACAGATTCATGTTTCTATCATGAGGCAAGTATTAAGAATGAAAATACCATCCATTTTGACTTACTTGATAAGGTCTGATGCTTGTGTCATAAATGTCGAAATTGACAATGCATAGGGAACTTTGGCTTCTGCAGGCAAGTCTTTCTCCTCTGGTGATGCACCTTTAGACTTTGTGTCTGCCACTGGTGCAGAATTTGAAGATTTGACGGCAACAACCTTGGATCAAACATGGAAGTCAATTACAAAAGAGATAATGATGCTTCAAGCAAGATTGAACACTTCCACTAAGATTTCACAACTTACATCATTGAGATGCGTCTGCAGCTTTGGAACACCAAATTGCTTCGTACTTGGCCCCTACACAACAAAACAAGGTACCAATTACAAAAAATAGTATTTTGCAGAAACATTTACGCATAACAAATCAAGCATCATACAATTACTCAGTTAATTCTCTTCATGAAGCATAAAGGTTGAGTAGACAGGTTGATAATGGAAGTCCAAGCACACAATAACAATGGAAAATCTTGCATTTTCAAATGGAAAAGGTGCGATATTTCATTCATTACTAAACAAAAAGATTGCACTTAAACCTCTCACTTTCCACCCTTTATAATTACCAAAAAAATGAACGTGGTCGTTGCAAAAGCATGGCCCAACCTGACATGTTCCTTCTTTTTACAACTTCTCCATCATCCCATAATCGTAAAATTTGGCTCCTTTCATGATAGTCCCAAATGGGTATGTAACTACCTAAAGAAGGGAACGAACGAAAAAGAAAGATGAGACTGACCTTAAGTCCTGAAACGGAGAGATTAGGATTGGAAACAATAGGAAACAAGTTGCTCTGCTTTTGGTGTGGAATGGATCCAACCCCAGAAGCCAAAACGGTCTTGGGGCATGGAACCCAGATAGAAGCCATGTACCCTTTTTTCGTGGGAGTGAAACGAAGAAAATGGAGGTTGAAGATGATTAATAATAGGAGAAGAAAAAAAGAAAAAAGAGAAAACCCACCTCAAGATCCAAACTCAAAGACAGCTAAAAACAAGAGCTTTATGAAATGGGGTAGCTAAACAAGAGCTATATGAAATGGGGTTTGTGTATGGGGTTGAAGGAGATATGTAGAAGAAGAAGAAAACGGTGGCGATGGGATCGAAGACGAATCTGAGAAACCAAAAAACCTCTACAAGTCTACAACAACTATAACTATGTTGTGCTTTTTGTCTTCCAGAGAGGATGCCAGCGATACTTACGAAGCTGTACCTGACAACTAACCTCAACGGCATTTAAGTGTTTTTATGCCCCACAAAATATAAATATAACACCACTGTTCATTTTTTCTTTTTTGAATTGTTTATTTTGTTTGATTTAACCATTAATTTTCATTAAATTATGTTTTATTAAATAAGTTATAAATTACATACACACTTTTAACATGCATTTGTGTAGATTACACAATTAAACGATTCAAATATAATTTACAATTTTTAAGATTTATTTAATGAAAACCAAAGTTTATCCTTTATTGTGACTTTGGTTACTGATGTTATAAAGAAAAGTTGGGATAATTGGTTTTTTTTTTATAACCCAAATTACGATCCCAAATACAAAACATATGAAGACAAGAACTGGAAGCTCAACATATTAGTAAATATGACATTTTTCATTATGTGCAATGCCAAACCTCAGTAACAGCCAATTAGAACAGACTGCATGCTTATTTACTTCAAATCTGAATAGCATTACAGCAACAAAAAGGAGAACTTTCAAAAAATTGGATCAAAATGCGGGCCCTGAGGGCTCCTGAGACGTACGATTCTGTAATAACAACAAAACAACCTGCGAACCACCCTAATTGGATGGCAATTCACTACTAAACACAGTACCAATCTAGTAGCGGTTCATGTAGGTCCGACGTCTGAACCAGTTGTAGTCTGGCAATCCCTGGATAGGACCCAAGGCAGCTATTGCAACTTCCTGGAAGTATCAGAAAGATCATTTTTTAAAGACATCAGGGGTGTCCCGACTAAATATTGTCAAAAGCAGTAAGCATGTTATTGCCAAAAGGTCCAACAGTAGATGTTAACCTACCTTGTCATGAATAAACCGATTAGCTACACGTTTGATGGTTGCACCATCAACAGCATCAATCCTAGCAAATAATTCAGCAAATGGGATTCTTCTACCATATGTAAGTAGCTGCACCCATGAACACAGCGAGGTTATGTGAAATTAGATATGGATTAATACAATTCATTATGATTAGATTTGTTGTTATAATGTTTAGTGATTTGCTATAGTAACAATCTCAGAAAGCAACGATTTTGACGATATCTCTGTAAGTGGTTAATATGGATAACACGACTAATCTTCAGACAGAAACTTCCGAGTTACAAGATGCCAATCAGTACAGTCTGAACCAACAAATTTATTCATTTTGCTGCATTATGAAAGGAATAGTTGTTATACCTGTCGCCCTATATCTTCAGCTACAGGACTGGTTCCATCTATGTGAAGTAATAAGGATGATTTCAACTGCAGCCATGCAAAGCATCAAAAATGAGAACCTATGCTATAATCGCCAGCTGATGAAGGATATTCATGAAGATAAACATGCAAATTGAATGATCAATATAAAACACAATATACACTGCTTCACTTCAGAGTTGCTTTTTGAACAATGACTCAGCTGATTGCTAAACCAAAGACATTTAAAAAAACCTACAGTCAAAGTTTCCACACGGCTAAGAAACAAGATCAACAACTAATAATCTCCTTGTATTGTAGCGTCTACATAGGGGGTAGACAAAATATCTCTTGGTACCTATACTTTCGGAAGTTTGTAAAAAGTGATGCCCCATATTTTAGCAGATTAAAGCCAGTTGATAAAGCATATATCCAAAGAAAACAGTTAAAATAATCACCATGGACAATAAGTCATAGCATGACAGCAAATTAGTAGACTGTCAAGCATGAAACAAATCCTGATATGAAACAGTATTTGAATGGTAATGTGAAGATCCAATCATTAAAATAATGCATGCCATTGCCAACTACTGAAAAGATGTTGAAATAATAAGCACATATCATCTTCTATCCTGCATCCAACATACATAGATCTACAAAGAATCATATCTGCATGAGACTGTAGAAATCAATAGCTACCTGATTACGAGCACGGGTTACATCATCTTCTGAAACCCGATAACATAACTTCGTTGTCTCATGCATAATGGCCCAAGCTAAATCATCCAATACATCAGGCTGAAATAACACAACACAAAATTTTTCATTTAAGATAGAAGCCAAATGTCCCAAACAGATTCAGAAGTTAAAAAACTGCACAAAGATGATTTAGAGAGCATCTCAAATATTTCAATAAACTAGTATATTAGCTGAGGAACTCGCTGACCATAATAGCATCATTATATAATCTACAAAGACGTCATCAACCATCTACTTACAAACCAGAGCCAAGTGAACAAAACAAGCAAGACCCTGGGCTACAGTTAATTTGGAAACACTTGCTCCCTTGGCATATATGTATAATAACTTTATGATAAAAGAGATTTCTTTTCTCTTGATAATAAGCAACGTTACCAATATTTATAGGACAAGGGTTAGCAATCAGTGCAAGTCAAGGAGTGGCTTACCTTTGCAACAGCATAAACACCAAAAAGACCAGTGTCTCTATAATTGGTGTTGAAAGCCATCATACTTTCTGCTATTTCATTAATTCCAACCCTTTGAGCCAGTTCAGAGCTGTTTTAAGGATAAAGTTTTGGTCAATATCTTAGAAAGAGGAAACCTTGAGCACAAATGTCAAATGCAAGACGTGATAATTTAATGAATTTCCAGCTGATCATTAGAGAAGTTGAATGGCATAATTGTCCTAGCAGCTATTGAAGCCTTGCACTAATTTGCTACCTATAACCAAATTTTAATCTTGCATACAATGATAAATCTCCCTGATCAGAATTCCTCTCTTGTATGGAAAATAGTGATGATAGTCTTGCAGATCAAGAAAGGAAAGCAGGCAGGATCCTTACCCCATATGCTTCCCTCCTCCAGCACTTTTATTCCATGAACCCAACATAGCTTGCATGACCATCAGACCAATGGAATCTGGATCTGTCCAAGGTGCTCCTTCAAAAGCTACCGCAAATTGTGCCAAAGGAACATCATCGTCAATTATCCTAACCTGATAGGTCAGAGCAACAATTGAACTTAACAACTCAGATAAAGGAAGCTGCTCCCAAAGAAAATAGAGATCATTATTCTCCGACCTCAGAGCCAGTGAAAAAGGAGGGCTCCTTTGCAACCAACTGTGAAGCAGTCGTTGGATCGGTTGATAACTTCATAAATAATTTCTCAACCAGCCCAACAATATCTTCGTGCTTAACTGCTCCAGAAGCAGCAATGACCTAAGAGAAGGTCCCAAAACAAAATCAGAATCAACATCAGTATAACCTTCTGATGTGAGTAATAATATTGAAAGACAAGTGAACCGACAAAAAATTGAGTACTTTAGCTCATCACGTCACAAGAAAGGATTCAAAATTAAACAGAAAAGCTTTCGTGGTTCTTTTAGTACCATTCTAGGAGCCGTGTAGTGTGTCTCTATATAGTTCTGAAGATTAGCCTTGGTAATTGACCTAACATTTTCAGCAGAACCAAGAATGGTTCTACCCAAAGGAGTGTACTGGAAGGCAGTTGCATGCAAATGGTCAAAGATAACTTCCTCTGTTTGCGCTTCAACCTAAAAATATTGTGCCAGCCAACAATACAAACAGAAAATTTTATCAGAGCATCGATACCGCAAGTTCAAAATTTTAAAATTAACATATGAAAAATCTGAATACCAACATCACCCATGAACAATCACAACAGTAACATCCCTCAAGCTACAGATAAAGAAAGCATTTTGTCACTCCAAGAACACGACCCATAACCCGCGTTATAAACCATTGCCACAAAACAAAGTAACAAAATTAACCCAAAATAAAAACTTCAAAAACAAGATTAAAAAAAGTGTACCTCCTCCATTTCCCTCAAAATCACATCCCTCTCACGATTAATTCGATGCTCATCAAACCTCGAGTTCTGCAAAATATCAGCCAAAATATCCAACGCCTTACCCACATCTTTATCCAAAACCTTGGCATAATACGTTGTCTGTTCCCTACTAGTATACGCGTTCAGATGTCCACCCATGTTCTCGATCTCCTCCTCTAGCTCTCTCGCAGATCTCTTCTCAGTGCCCTTAAAGATCATATGCTCCAGAAAATGCGCGGTCCCGCTGGTGGCATCTGTCTCGTATCGGGAGCCAGCGTCGATCCAAACGCCGACGGTGGCCGTCTTGGCGGCAAGCGAGGACTCGGTGGCTACTCGGAGGCCGTTGGGGAGAGTTGTGACGCGAGTCTCGGGAGCGGAGAGGATGTGAGTGTGAGACGTGGTGGTAGGGATTGGGGAGCCGTATTTGAGGAACCTAGGATCTGGATTCTCTAGGGCTTTGAGCTTCTGTTTGACGGATTCCGCCAGGCGGTCGTAGATCATGGCATTTGGGGGCGGAGGAGACGGCGGCGACGAGGGAGATGGAGACGTGGCGGGAGAGGTGGAGTGGCTTCTGAGGATAACAGCGGCGGATGATAAATGAGGAGGAGGACGGCGGGAGCGGCGAGCGACGGCGAGCAGGTGCTTTAGAGCCATGGTCGGAGGCTGTTGTGGGAGTCCTAGGGTTCGGAGATTTAATCGACACGCCAATTGAAGCTCCCTCTACACCGAAAAGAGAAGAGTGGCTTGGTCTACTAAATGAGCTTTGACTATTGCACATCTCAGTCGATGCGACGTCGCATTCAATGCTCTACTACTAACAAGTTTTGATTTTTGTTAATATTAAAGATTTATCCGAAATAATAAGATATTTAAAGATGGAAAGGTTTAATCGATATTAAAATTATATATAATAAATATTGAATAAATTTAAAATTTTAAAAATTAAATAAATAAATCATCTTTTTATTAAAAATAGAAATTTAATTAAAAATAAAATTGTCAAACAACCAACTAATTTCTTCTTACTCAATTAATTAACATTTTCATTAATTCATAAACAAAATATAAATAGACTCATGGTCCAATTATAGGGAAACAAACAAGATATTATCAAGCTTGCTTCAAATTGGCCCGAGAACGAGCTTGATCATCTAGATGTTTTCGAATGGATCCATTCCCGACCCTATATATCTCGTTGATCATCTAGATGTTTTTGAATGGATCCATTCCCGACCCTATATATTGATACAATCACAACAATATTGTTGAAGCTTAAATTGATCAATTTTTATTGATAAAGATTATTAAAATAAACCGAATTAAACTCTTTAAAATTCTTACAAAATTAAATCGACAGATTTAATCTTTTAATCTTATTTTTGTTTGACAACTTCCTGTTTAGTCTAACATTGTTCTCTTTTTTCTTTTACTTTTTGCCTCTTGACTTTTTAGTTAATTCAAGAATTAATGAGAATTTCCCATAAATTTAGGACATTGCATTCATTCTCAATCATTAATCTTCTTCTCTCAAACCTAAAATGTTAACCCTAATTCATCAAGAATGAATGGGAATTTTCCATAAATTTAGGATCTTGCATTCATTCTCAACCATTATTCTTCTCCTCTTGAACCCTAATGTCCTAACCCCAAAAGGGAGCTTGAGCTTGTACAAGTTTTGCCTTTCAACATTCAATAGAATTGAGTTATGTAAAGACAATGAATCAGACTCGGGACTAAAATTGGGTCTTTTTGGCACACAAGTGACACAAAAAGCCCAAAGCTCCACATCACTCCGGTTTTGGTTGACTCAGCCGGACAGTGAAACCCAACTATCAAAACAAATTTTACCTATTCAGGTGAAAGCCAGCCGGACTGTTTTGACAATCTTAGATTATGAGAAATGCGAGGCACACCTCTTCATAAACCAGTAATTCCAATGTAGATGAGATTGATGACCTCCTAATGAAACTTGAAGTGTAATTTTTGCCTTTAAGCTCATGATAGATTTGATTGAACTGCAATAAAGTACAGGGATAGCACTAAAATCCGGTAAAAGTCTTTGAATGGGGAAATGAACAACCCAAAATTGCCATTGTAATGAAAATGCATCACGGCAGAAAATTATAGTAATCTAAGAATTCTCAACAATTGGAATCGAACTGCAATAGTAACTCTTCCATTAAGATTCAAACTAAACTATCAAAAACAGCCTCCTTTTCCATGGGAATTGCCTTTTATCTTCAGTTGATCAGGGGGCAACCACAATCCGGCCAGCAACTTGGTCGAGATCCCGTTGACCACTAGATGTGATTTTCCTTCCACTAATACAAGAACAGAAGTCAAATTATTTACGGATTTCCGACGAAAATGTTACAGTAAGTAAAATCACATTGCTCATAATATGACATTAGTTGAAATTACAAAATAGGTATCATGAGAAAGGGAAAAAGTAAGGGTGTAAAAGATTAAAAAGCTCACCCCTTGGTGTCAATTTCGACGATATTCATGCTCTGCAACTGTTGAAGAATGTGACGAGCAATAGCACCACTGCTCTTGCCAAAATGGGGAGGACGGCTTCCATTCCTCTTGCTTCCACCATAGATTCTACGAAAAGCACCCACGCCTAGGCCTCCCCTCAAGTAAATCTTCCTTGCCATGGAGGCTAAATTCAGATTGAGAGAAAAACTATAAGTACCAAGAAGCTAAAATTGCAGCACAAGCACTATAAAGGGAAACATAGGCCTACCAGCTCTAATGTAGTACCAGTCCGGGTCATAAGGTGCAAGCTCCTTCAGCGTACCAGTCTTTACGATATCAGTCCATGGGGGCAACTCAATCTGATTTAAGTAAAATAGAATCAAACGTTTATGCCCATTCAGCAAAGAATAATACATGTCATTTCGTCAGCTGGTTCAGGCAGACTTTCTTCCAGGTAAAACATCTTATGAATAAACATCATTCAAGATACAAACGGCTCTTCAGCGCTATAAGCCCAATATCCAGAACCACTGATTAACCCAATTATTTAAACTTCTCGAGAAGAAGAAGTTCTAGTGAAGTATTAACAAGAAGTCAGCCACACCAATAATGTAAAACACGCATCGATTCAATAAATTGAGTCAATTCTCTAAAAGCATCTCAGGTTGCAACATGCAGCATATACGCCAAGAACTAAGCACTCACATCATGCAAACACCAAAATATCGATTTCTCTAAGAACAAAACCAATCAAGATGGATCAGCAATAACCTAACCTATTTAACAAAAATCACAAATTTCAAAGCTCTAGTTACCATGAAAACGCGAAGCATATAACATCTAAACCAATAGTTCCAATCCAAACAAAAGTTGCAGTATGACCACCATATGATCTAATGATAACAACTTCTACTATGAAACCGAAACTGTAATCATTCAGAATCTACAACTTTCCACTCAAAAATTGAATCTTTTCCATCGCCTACCATCACCAAATACAACAGGATTTCCATCTTTCACGAACAGACCGAATTCACCAAACCGAAGTACAAGCCCAAATTCAGATCAACCTACAGGTTAAATTGTATATGAGCATACCTTTCCAGATCGCTTGAGATGGGCAGAGTAAGCCCTAACGAACTCGTGGGGTGAGACGTCCTTAACAGTCTTAGCGGTCGCCATTGCTGATCCCTTCTCTCACTCGCTCTAGGGTTCTGTTAGTGTCTGCTACACTATGACGCATTAGGGTTTTATCCTGCGCGTGTTCTGGTAATCGTCTTTCGGGTCGGGTTCCGTAATCGGGTATTTGTGTGGGCCTGTACTGGACTTAAACAAGTTAGACTGTTTGAGCCTAAAGATCCAAAAGAACATAGATATGGTATAGCAATAAAAACATTTATTTTTATTTTTCACAAAAACAAACATTATTTTACAATAATTAGCTTTTCACTTATTTTAAAAGATATATTATTTAAAATATTTTTTTACTGTTAAACATTTTAAAGATAGAATATTTTCTCAAATTTTATTTAAATTATTTTAATATAACCGTCGCATTATTAATAATAATATAGGAATTAAATTATATTCTTAGCATGAGAATATGAAAACTTCTATTAATATAATTTATAATTAATTATAACACACAAATTAAATTATGTGATTAGTATGAGAATATGAAAGCTTTGAATAATAAAAGATAAAATTTTAATATTATAAAATTTTTTCAAGCAATTTAAAATAATAAAACTGTTTCTACAAATTAGTAGATATTAGTAATTTTACCAATATATTCATATATATATTATAATTATCATCAACATCCAATTGAATTTTTACTGAGAAGTGGAATCTGAAAAGGTCCAATAATATGCAGTCTTATTCTTATCTAATAAAGAAAATATTTCCGATAGAACCACGTGCAATGTGTAACGAAGATATATATATATATATATATATATAAAGGAAAAGGATGATCTGTTATGAGTATAATATGATTTTCTCCTCTTTGTTTTATTATTTTCTATTCTGTTGACATTTTTGAAGGTTGACAAGGTAGTGAAAAAGAATTGGACAATTGTATCACTAGTTAACAATTCATCTTAAGAACAAATTCTGATCATTCTAAACTCTCAGAAGATTTATAAGATTCAGTGCATGATCTGTTAACCAAATCCAGACATCTTTCCAAGGTATTGGCATCTGTTAGAAGCTCTTAAGCTTACATCTGCTCATTTCAGTATTTGTTCATGCTGTCACCAAGAATTAGGGATGGCAGAAACAGCGGGCAGATCCGCAGTCAAAGGATCAAGGTTGAGTTGATCAGACTCATACTTGAGAGAGTCATTCTAATCTGAACAGTCCAAAGTAGTTCGAACAAAACAACATCATTTTGGTCAGTTTTAAGAAAATGATGTCCTGATTCAAGCCTAGTAAATCATGGCCCGACTCAATGTTACTATGCCCATTCCAAAAGTTTGGAACCTCTTTGCTTTTGATCATTTTGCAGCTTTTGTTTCTTGTTAACAATAGAACTCTTAAAAATCCAAAAGGGGGTTTTTCTCTCTAGCATATACACTTCTGAGTAATGCTAAAATCTAACACAAAGAGACAACTTTGCAAGAGTTGCAAACATTTCAGTTTTCAGAAATTGAATCTTCAGATGAATAATTATGAGTCTTCACTGCAGACGCAGAAATGGAGAGTGTTATAGGAGGGAACAAAATGGAGGCATGGGAACATAAAATGAAGACACAGAATCTAAAGTTAACAACTTTACATTTCTCCATAAACATATCCAATTTGCCAAAATTGCAACTAAATTGGTTGCATCATTTACAGATCACGAAAAGAATTTTAGGGTCCACAGTTCAAAGAATCAGGGATCATGTCATTTGAAACTTCCACTACTGCCTTCTCTATTGCCTTACTGTTGGTAAGTAAAGGTGTCAATGTCATTCCATGAGAGACAAGGTTTAACCTTCTTATGTTGAGGCATGTGAAACTTTGGTTCTTTAGGCAAAGTTGGATGCCTTGTTGATCTGGATAAAAACGAACAAAATTGTGATCATTTCGCTGAAACTTTATATAAGCATATATGATCATTTGTAAATTTCAAGCCAAAAAGGTTTACCTTCTAGGGACGAAGGGCCGATCAAAGTATGGCATGGGTTGTGCTTTCGGAACGAGTTCCTTTCTCAATCTGCGGACTTCTTCTTCTTCTGCCATCTATACAAGAGTATAATAATAGATATTGTAATCTCATTTGATGCAGTATAAAAAACCTCTATGACTTTATTCAGTTCCATTTACCTTTTGAAGCCTCTCTCTTTCAATCTTGTATTGTTCAATTAGATTCATCTTCTCAGCTACCTGTCATGTAATGAAAAGATGAACCTTATGATAAATTTACCTTTCTAGTCCAGCTGCTACTATCGGCAACAAGTAGCACAAGTATATACTAAGGAAGCCTCTAGATCACAAGTTATAAAAAATCTCAATCTGACCATACCAGCAATATAGATTCTAACTTTTATCTAGGTTCAAAAGCAACAGGTATCTGATGCTTGTTGGGATAACAATCAAAGTCCCATATTGGAAAAATAAGGCAAGCATGCCTTGAATATAAGTCCACACCCACTC
>JAOSBN010000001.1:28611198-28630007 GCA_027563595.1 Erythroxylum suave | reverse complement strand
CAGTTTGCACGTCAGCATCAACCTAAGACTAGATTCATTTCCCAATCTGCCCTTAAGATGTAAGAGCGCAGTAATGGAAATTTTTGTAATTAACGGTCGATGTTTTGGCCTCTCTGGTAATTATGTTTGACAGTCGAGCCAGGCGTTCCTGCCGTCGGATCGCCGAATACGCCCCTCATTTCCCTATAAATCACGCCCCAACTTTACCAATTTCTCAAGCCCTAATCTTCGAAACATTTCGACTGGAAATTCTTCCTTTCTTGTTCCTCTAATCTCTGGTTCAGTACTCTCTTGTTTCAATTCGTTCTTTTCTCTATCGATTGATCCCAAATTCTTCTGTCGGGTGGTTGTGATTTGTTTTTAGGGTTAGGGTTTCGAGGTTTTTTCGATTTTGCGATTTGAAAAGGATTTTCGTTTCGATTTTTCAATATAGGCGTGTACATTTGGTTCTTGTAATTAGAATCTATCCGGGGCACTTAAATTTTGGAAAAATTTTGTGAAATTTCAAAAGTTTTGTTGGATCGGAAGAGATTTCCCATTTTTATTGATTTTTTGTTTTAGTTCTTTTTATGTTTCTCGTGCACTGTTCGAGGGTAGTTTCCCCTTTGAATTAGCCTTCGGAAAATAGTGGAAATTGGAGATCTTGCAATTGGTTTTTCACGATTCGAGGTTATCTTTATAATTCTGATTCGCTGAAATTCACTTTTCATCGATTCTGATATCATCGACTTCTCGTCGACTCAAGGTAAATCCAAGCTCTTGTAGCTGAGCCCTTGGAATTGTTTCGATGGCCTTCTCAATAATAGAATTTAGCCATGTGCTTTTTGTACCCATATCTGAGCGTATATAGTTCCTTGAATTGCTAAATTGTCTGTACTTTTTTTAGGTTTGACATCAGGTAAGAAACTGGGGAAAATGTTGATAACGATAGGGATAACTAAACCGAGTTTACGTGACTTAAGAAGGTTGTTACTTGTTTTTGGAAATGAGGTTTTCGTAATCACTTTGAAATGGATCTTTATTCACTGACATTAATTTATATGCTTTATGAACTGGGAAGTCTTTATTTAGATACTTTCGTATATGGTCCATTTCTGTATTTCACTGTGCTCAATTCGAGAAGTATGCCCTGCAGGTTGAGAATGATTCACAAAAGGCCTTTTGTTGATAACGAATCTTATGAGTTTGCTTGTAAGCACCCACGGCAGTTGGACTACATTGATCAGCTTACTTCAAACTTTCCTCTTGATGAGGCTTACGAAAAGGCTAGAAATTCAGGTAGTGAATAATTTCAAGTGCCATTGTGAGTTATCTATATTGGTTCGAGGATGAGACATTAATTTTACTGCACCTTGTGGTCATTCTTTGATTGTTCAGATCAGCTGGCATTTTGCGTGATGTATTTTACTGACTACTCAATGAATTTCATTTTATTTTCCATTGTAATAACCAACTTACTTAATTTCATAACTTCAATTTTATAAATTTTTGAAATTGTTTTTTTTAATGTTATTTTATTATTATGCATGATCTGAGGCAGTGGACGAAGTTCTGAATTTCAAGTTAAAAATTTGTAGTTCGTGGACAATATATATATTTTTTGTCTAGATGGTAATTGTATAAACTTTTGATTTTAAACTGGTGATTTGGTTCTCTGGACCAATCTTTATGTTGAAAAAAAATGATGGATATAGTAGGAATAATGGATATAGTAGGAATTCTAATACCTATATGCTCCAGATCATCCTTTGGACAGGATTGAGCTGTTTTTTGTGGTTTTTATTTGTTTAATTTCATCAGCATGGGCCCCTAAATGTGTTATTGGATATAGCTGACTTGCTGTTAATGTCAATATGTGAAGGTGAGGATAGTTTTAATAAGTATCAAGAATTGGGGAGGCCTAGGAGTGATTCAGTCATGGAAGTTTCAAATGAAGCTCAGAGAGATGTTGACGCTTGTGCTACTGGCTGTTTCCCTCATTTTCTGTGGGTCAATGAAGAAGCACTTCAAGAAGATAATTTATCACTCTTTCCCGAGTGCTTGGAAAATGGAGAGTACTTGAAGGCTTTTCTTCACTCTGATGAGATCCTCTCACCTATTGATTGTCCCTTTCATAAGCCAGTTTCAATTGGAGTGGAACATCAAGCTGAGATTCCAGAATGGAATTCGGCAGATAAGGACTCCTTCTCCAAACATCTGTCTGAGTCTACTTCTCAAGGTTCACTTACACAATCATTAAGCCTGAGATTTGCAGACAGTGATGGTTACGAGGACAGGCTTATGGGAACTTGCGTTGTTCCTATGCCTCAGCTAGAAGTATCTGCAAGTTCTTACTTTGAAGGTACCAATATTGAATGCATGTGTCTTGATAGGGGTTCTATCAGATGTGTGAGACAACATATTGTAGAAGCAAGGCAGAAGCTTATAGAGAATCTTGGGGAGCAGACTTTCAGGGCACTTGGGTTCTGTGAAATGGGGGATGAGGAGATTGCAAACAGATGGACAGAGGATGAACAGCAAGCCTTCTATGGGGTTGTTATGTCTAACCCTGTATCATTGGGCAAGAACTTTTGGAACCATCTGTCGGTAGCATTCCCTTCCCGATCAAAATCGGAGTTGGTGAGTTTTTACTTCAATGTGTTTGTTCTTCGAAAACGGGCTGAACAAAACAGGTTTCACACACCAAATGTGGACAGTGATGATGATGAGTGGCAAAGAGGTGAAGACGGAGTGGAAGAGGAAGAGGATGACTCAGTTGTGGAATCTTTGACTGTTTTTGATGCTCCTTGCCACCAGCAGGATCAAGCATATGAGTGCTATGAACACATCGAGGATGAGGGTGAAGTTACTGCTTCTAAAGAAGCTACGGACTGTGACAGTAATAGAGTTGTATCCGACGAGGAGTATGATGGTGACTTGGATGACATCTCAGGAAATGGTTTTGCCATCTCCTCGAGAGATTACAGCAGTAGGAACAATGATAAACAATTAATTGAGCTTCCTGCAAACAAGGAAGATGACGATTCTTGTACATCATACGAATACCAGCAAGATAATGCTGATCCCTGTCTTCCCCTAGGTTCAGTAACCGATGGACGGCACTCCAATCAACAATGATATGAGTGCAAGAACCGTTTCATTGAAGGTTTTGGCAGGGATGGTGTCCATATCTTCTCATTTACTCGGAAGTCGTTGAGCCCTTTTATTGGTATGCTAAATAAGAAATGAGCTCGTCTCCCTTACAATTTTATATAGTAGATCTCTTCAAAGGAATCATCTGGAAGAAGCTCCTTCTCAGAAGTGAATTCCATGTGGAGTGTGAAATTTGGTACACAATGTTGAGTTTGATCAATTATGAGGACCTCCCATTGTTAGGGTTGCATGGCTGTTAGCCTTCCAATACAAATTTTGACTAGATCTTACAGTATGTTACTTTGCAAAAGTCGTTTAGTCAAATGTGGCCGATTTCCAGGGATGTGCCAAAGGGACTCTTGTGGAAATTCGTTGCAGATGTTGTTTGAATCTGTTCAGTATGACTTGAAACCTGCAATCTTTTTATTTGTTCGGATCAGGATCATTCTCTTCAGAACATTTAGATAACCCCACTTCCAAAACACAATGGGGTTGAGTGGAATTGCCTCACTCTCAGCTGCTGTCTTTGATTCTTTTTCACTTTCACTTATTAATTCTCCTCTTGATTGTCGCTATTGATTCTTATTTTTGTCAGTCAGTACCATACCTTGGTGTTTCTTTTAATAGTTAAGTATTAGAGATGCAGCATTTTAAGCAGAAATGACCTTTGTGCTCATGTAACAGTTTCGTAATTTAACAGTAAGATTCATCATACTCTGAAAGTTTCGGAGTGTGGAATGTGTTCTAATCTTTGAGCAACTCTTAGCGGCGTGTCTGAACATTCAGTCTTGAGATTCTCTGCACAGGAACTTTCACCAAAGCTTTTGGTCTCAAGATTCGTTTCTCAAGTGTATTGTACTTTAATTTGACCAGATGATTGCAGAATATCAGAATCTGTCAGATAAAAACACCAGTGGGTATGATCTTGGAGATGCCCTCCAAGCATATTTTCTTGGACTCCCATATATTTTACCTTGAACTAAGATAAGAACTAATTGGAACTTGGAAGGACAAGAGATATGAGATTTTTATGATTTAATTAATTCTATTTTTTAATTTTAAAAATTATCCAATAATGTTTTCATATTTTTAAAATTTTTATGTTAGATTTTAACTAAAAATAATAGTAAAATACACAAATATATAAATTTCACAAATAAAATTTAGATTGTTTAATTTAAAAATTTAGACTGTTATAGCAATTATTGTTTATATAACGTATATTTTATAATTTTTAACAAAAAAATTGAAATAAAAATATAGAAAAAGAGAGAGCGTGCAGTTTAGACACAAAGAGCGAGTTAGATCCCCAGAGAGACACGCAAAGCGTGTGGCCATGCAAAAGGGTTTGTATAGCATTTACATACTTACGATCAAACCTTGTCAGAGTAGAGACTGTCTCCTTCTCCTTCCCTCCCTTGTACTCACTGTTGCTTAAGATTCACCATAGTAACTTTGATCACTCACTCTCAATCTCTCAATTCAGTCTCAATCTCAGTCTGTCTCTGTCTCTGTCTCTATCTCTATCACTGTGATGTCTGATTAAACAGAGTACTACCTTCTGTATAACGCACTTGCTCTGATTGCAAGTTGGAATCTTTCTTGCACTCCAAGACTGGAAAAGACCCACATTGTATCCTCTTCTTGCTTTGATGCAAGAACATGAAATTTCGTAGCTTGAATCGAAATTTCGGTTCTTTTTTGATCTGGGTCTTCACTGGCTCCTCTGTTTCTTGAACTTTTTTCCTTTTTTTTCTGGATTGAACTCGATTCCGGCGAGAGAAAGTTGAGTTTTTTCGTTGATTGATCTGGGTATTTTTGTTTGTTGGTGAATTTCCACAATGAAGCAATTAAAAGAGAAAAAGTATATGTGTGAGTTGTGTAAGAGGTCCTTCTCTAATGGTA
The DNA here is from genome assembly GCA_027563595.1 of Erythroxylum suave. Taxonomy (NCBI): domain Eukaryota; kingdom Viridiplantae; phylum Streptophyta; class Magnoliopsida; order Malpighiales; family Erythroxylaceae; genus Erythroxylum; species Erythroxylum suave. Next base: position 28,624,970 of record JAOSBN010000001.1, on the reverse strand, counting down.
GAATCTTGGGGGATCACATGAGGTCTCACTCAACCACGAATCCAGTTCGTGAGAATGGCGACATGGTTTGTGAAGGTTATGGTCTACGAGCAAACCCTAAGAAATCTTTGAAATTCTTGGGGTTGAATCACAATGAGAGCTCTTCATGGCAAGAAACTATTGGAGGATCGTGTTGCAAGGAACTGAAAGAAAGAGCCCAGTGTGCAGAATGTGGGAAAGGGCTAAAATCAGCTGGATCTATTATTAGTCATGGTAGGGTACATTCTTGGCCTGGTAGAGTTTCAGGTGAAGGAATAGCCTTACCCGAAACTGAGATGGTGAATCTTGTGCGAAGAAAACGATCCAAGAGAACTAGGTGCAATAATTCTTGTGCTTCATTTTCCAGTTTGAATGAATCTGCACCTGGTATTGAAACTGATCAAGAAGAGATGGAGGTGGCTATCAGCTTAATAATGCTGTCTAGGAGTGTTTATGAACGGGAAGGGCTCAACACAATTGGTCAGTTCAACAAAGGTTGTGACTGTTTTGAATCTAGGCATTTGAAAGAAAGCGAGCAGATGAGGGTTGTGGATTCTGGTGTTTCAGATTCTCCGAAGAAAATTGATTTCAGTAAGTGTCAGGATGAGGTGATGTGTGCTGTGAAGCTGCCAAAATTGGATGAAGAATCACGATATCTGCTCTTTGATGATGTTTCGGAAGAGGGAATTCATGGCTACCCAAGTAGGATTCTTGTGGAAACTGAACCAACTCAGAACCTGAAGTCAGAAACTGGATTAAATTTTACAGGCCTGGGATTAGAGAAGTCCGTTCCAAAACAGAAATTCACATCAAATGTTTGTGATACTGAACTGATGGAGGATTCTTGCAGCAAGAGGACTTCTGCAGATTCAGAATCTGAGGTTCCAGATGTTTGTTGGAAGAGAAACAAGTTCATATGCAGGATCTGCAGCAAGACATTTGCCACTTACCAGGCTCTGGGAGGTCACCAAACGTCTCATAGAACAGTCAAAAACTTCCGTACAGTGAAAGTTAAGAACTGTCAAAAGGAAGTACCAACTTCACCTAAAGCTGAGAACTTCCAGGAGCTTGAGCAAGTTCGGGATTCACAGGACCGGGTATTACATGGAGTAACTTTTGTAGTACACCATGAACCAAGCAAATCCAAGGAGTTCCAATGCCTGGTTTGCTTCAAAAAATTTGCATCATACCAAGCTTTGGGAGGCCACAAAAAGGTCCATCTTGCTAAAGCTAGAGGGCTGAGAGCTAAGCCAAGGAAGCAAGAAGATTCTGATATCCGCAATATTCTGGATATGGATCTTTCTGAAATGCTTCATGTACAGGCAAATGGTGATTATGGTCTAAAGCCATGTTCTGTTGGAAGCACTCCTGCTAATGATACGTCATTGATTGGTCTACTTGCTAACTGAAGCAACCATGGATGTTCTAGCATTTGCTTCTGAGGAATTCCAATGATAGTGTTAGAGACAAGAGATGCAATTCCAAGTTTTGTATTCAAATCTTATCAACAATTTGACAGAAATAAAATTCTATGGATCTCAATTTTTTTCTCCATATTTTGAGCATCAAGCATTTCTGTTCAGAAGAGTGGTTTTGAATGTTATGAACATCATAAGTAAACTAATCAAATGCTGTTAACAATTAATTAAATTCAACTTAAATTAATAATTTATTATAATTGTATTAAATTATTTATTTAAGTTAAATTTAATTGATTCGTATCCAACTTAAGAGCTAAATTAAGTTGTCATATTAATGACATTTGAGTTGCTTATATTTAGTATTTGTATTACTTGAATTTCGTCTTTATTTTTTAAAAAGTTAAAACAAAAATTTTCAAATATTTTAAAGATTATATTAAAAATAATATAATCTTTAGATTGTTCCAGTGATCTTGGTTGCACGGGTTAGAAGTTTTTGCAGACAGCAATTTGAAGAATTTCACACTTGGTGAAACGATGCAGTTTCCAAGATCTACAAATAAGCTCGTTATGCTTCTAGTCCCGCTACCCATATATAGGTTTTGTGTGTAGAAAGATTTTGGTCACAATATCTTTATTATTGTTTAATTGTCTCAACTTTTTTGTTACATGGGTTCTGACTATTGCTTTTAATTTGTTAATTCTTGCATGTCTCTTTCTTCTACCAGTTTGTTAGATTTAATTTGTATGTGATTCTCCTGCCGCGTACATCTAATTGACCAGCTGAGCATTTGCTTGATCAACTGGTCAGTCTTTTCTTCTTTTCTTATTATTATTATTATTATTATTATTATTATTATTCTCTTAATATTTGTATTCCTATTTGTCTTATTATTATTATTTTATCTTCTAAACTTGTATCACTTACTTGATTTTTTTTAACTTTTCATATCTCATTTGTCTGTAGGTCTACCAAAAATAACCTTTCTATTTTATAAAAATAAAGCTGTGTACTATCAGATCTTTTCTGATCCTTTATTTATATAAAATTCAACTAGATATTGATAATGTCTAGTCAATAAGAATAAACGACTTATTAATTTGTTTTTTTTTTAAAAGCCTTATCCTGACCTTATTAATAGAAAAAGGAAGCTACCGAAGCAGATTACAGAATGAGTCGAGAAAAACAGGTCCCCGACATATCCTCTAGAAGAATAAAGTAACACCCAATAGGTATAGAATCAAGATAAATGACTCCGATATCAAATTGAATAGCATAGTTGACTAGCCAATCGACACATCTGTTGCTATCTCGACATATATGTATCAATGTACAACAGCGCAATTTTGAGTAAACAGCTGATAGATGCCTTGAACAATGGGGAGGGCCTTATCCTGACCTATTGGTAAAGTCAAGTGAGGTCAAGCCACGGTCAGAATGTTATCGCAAACAGTGCTAAAGTGGAAGCCAAATCACTATCTTGTGTTCACTTTTTCGAAAGCAAAATAGTAGAAATATACACCTTTGATAATAATTAATTTAACTTTAACTCTTTTTAAACATTTAAATAAAAATATATTATCTAATTATTCTTAATAAAAAATAACTCTATTTTAACATTAAAAATTTAGTGCTGATATTGTCACTTAAATGAGATTTTATCAAATTAATTATTTGATATAATGTGACTTAAAATTTATTAAAATATAATTTTTTAAAAAGCATTTAAAAAATCTAATAAAGTCTTTTATTTTTTAAAAAAGAAAAAAATTTAACAAATTTATATGTTTAATCGACATGCTCTCTATGGGATGGTCGAGTTGATAAAGTGGAGAGTATGAGGCCAAAAGGTCTTATGTTTAAATCTCCTACTTGCACTTTCTCGATCTAGTCTATCATACAAGATTTGCCTAGTGCGAAGTACTCAGTTGACATAATTTATAGGCTATTGCCTCAATTCGAAGATTTACTTAGTGCACATTTAAAAGATAGCAATTACGAGTTCTTCCATTTCAAAAAATATTTAATCAACATGATTTGATATTCGTCGTCAATAATTTTAAAGTTTGATCGAGTTTACGCTCATTTAAATTTCACCGTTTGAGTTAGTCCCTAAATTTAAATTCAATTCAAATTATGATAAATTTAAATCTGACTTATTAATTTCGAATCGAACCAAATTAAATTGGCCCAATATTACCAATCTTAAAATTCTCTATTTAAAATCACGTTAAATTCAATTAAGACTAAGGTTGTATTTGGATCTGTAATGCAGTGAGAATAAATATTTATCTACCACAGTTTTCAAACGCAGTTACATTTTTATATCTGTAGGCGAACAACTGGAGGTTGGAGAAAAATGCGGTGTCACCACAGAAATCGATAAGTAGAAAGAGAGCTACGGTAAAAAAGTGCTTATGCAGTAGAAATTCTACTTTCCATTAATAATCTTCTGATAATTATTATTTTCTATTATATCTTCAATTAATAGAAAGTAAATCAAAAGTATGTCTTCTTGAATAATATAAATAAGCACATATTAAGAAAAAAATAACGACAAATATGTTTTATGTTTTATTATTTATAATTTTAAATTTATATAACTAATAATATATTTTTTAATTATTTATATAATAATTAATAGTTTACTAAATCAATAAACTTTTTAACCATTTTATCTCTTTTTAACAACCGTAACCGCATTTGTCAAATACTTATTTTTACTTTCAACAGTTACCAAAACAGCAATTACAAACATATAAATACTTATTAAAAATAAGTACTTTAATAAATATGTATCATTTTAGTAGGTTGATTTTAGCATATTACTAACTAGTACGGTTCTCCTCAACTAACAAATTTAACCTGAATAGACTGGACTTTGACCTATAAGCGGTCAAGTCATTGTCACATTCATTCAATTCAATCCGACCTTAACCCCTGCCACCTCCAAAGCTAAACCCTTCAACAAGATGGCCTCTCACCACCACTGCCACCACCGCCAAACCTCCGTCCACCGCCCCACCACCACGGCCACTTGTTGCTTTAATGGTCACTGTTGCAACCAACCACTTGACGCTTCTCCACCACCATCTCTACAAGTTTCGGTTGACCAGCTTCTCCAAGCCATCGTTTATGTGCTACAAGACCAGCAACAAATGCCAATCCATTCTCCTCAGTGTAACAGGATCGAAACCCGAGTAAATCATCGCCAAGATCGAAACTTTGGACCTCAAAGATCACAATTTGGTTGTGACGATAACCCCCAACAGACCCAGTTTGTCGTCTCGTCTCTCCTTCGACGGATCAACGCTCTTGAGTCATCTCTTAGTCGCCTCTCACCGCCTTCTACTGCGACTTATCGGTCCAATCCTTCACATTCTCTCAGAGACGCAGCGGCACGCGTTATTCAGAGCAATTTCCGGTCTTTTCTTGTTCGTAGATCAAGAACCCTGGGACAGCTCAAGGACCTTGCTTTTATCAGATCCATATTCACCGCTCTCAAATCCTCTGTTTCCGACAAAACCCGTTTCAGTTCTGAGATTGTTACTCGTAAGGCTATGGATTTGTTGCTTAAGCTCGACTCTGTACAGGTAAGGTAGTTGTGGGTCTTTTGGTGATGTATAAAGTTCATCATCCTTTTCTGTTTTTCTAGTTTTTCAATGTCTGGGATTTTTTAGGGTGGTGATCCTATGATCAGAGATGGAAAGAGGTCAATTAGTAGAGATTTGATCAAATTCTTGGACTTCATTGACGAGCTAGCAGTTAAAAGACGTGGGATTTCACACAAATCTACGAAGAACGCATCTAGGGCTTTGCGATTAAGTCATGGTTGTGGAGATTTGACTGAAAAACAGAAGGAAATAGTGGAGAATTTGAGAGGCAGGCTTGAGAAAATTAGTGGGTTTTCTAGGGTTTGCGAGAATGATGGAGAAAATGTGGAGCTTGAAGGATTCGTGAATGTTATTGAGGAGGACGATCATGAAGTGGAAGATGTTGAGCTTTCCGATAACAATGGAGTTCCAGTGAAAAGAACTGTTGCCCAAAGTCAACCCGGAGTTAAGAAAGCTGTTACCTTTGCTGAGAATAGGAATGTGTGTAGGGTTTATGATGATTCCCATGAGCTGGTCTTAAATGAGGACGGTAGTTTGTCTGGTGAGAGTGATTCTAGTGATGGAAATGGAGTAGGTATTGAAACTGATTACCTTCAAGAAAGGAAGGGAGTCTCTAAGGTGATCGAGAATGATGAAGAAACAGAGTATGAACAGAACAGTGACAACGAGAAGAATTGCAGAAGGAATCCGAGAACTAATGGTTATTGCCAAGGTCAGGACAGAAGCTTATTTTTCGCTGCACCAGAGCCTGTGAAGATGGAACCTAGAGCCGCTTCAATGAAGAAGAGAACTACCCTGAAGATTGGCCCATAGAGATCATTCATCTTTCTGTTTTGTTTCTTTAGGCTATTGTATTGAATCGAATTCGATTTCTGATTCCCCTGTGTTACTCTAGTTGTTCGTTGTTACATTCAGATACCTAACTCTAGTGTGTGACGAAGGCTGTAGTTCTTGATTTTTGTAGACCTTTCTTCATTTCCAAGATATTGGGAGATTGTTGACTGACTTCAGAGAACAAGGTGAAACAAAAAGTACAGCACCAATGTTAGATGCAGAGGCGCATAATAGAATGATATGAACATCTGATACCTTTTCTTCAGTTCCTTCTTCTCCTTCTTCTATGCGGAGAAGAAAGAGATGAGTGGGTGCGATGAAGAGTTCAGTTCCATAAATGTTAGCGTTCCTAACTTTGGGACCAAAGATACGAGTCCCCGGTGAAAGAACTTTTCATCTTAAAAATTGTAGACATCTTAAGTGTTTGCCAATTGATAGCTGCCCCACACAATTTCTCAGAAAACTTCCGTTAATAGCTATCAATATCAACTTAGGCACATTATTTACCAGGAAGAAGTTGAAAAAAGTTGAAAAACAACATTTCCACATTAGTCTCACTCATGTAAAACTGTTCGTCATTCTATTACAACAACAAAGTAAAACCAGAAGAAGTAGAAGAACACACGCCAAGCTGCAACAAGCGCCAAGCTGCTGCTCATATTCCTCATTCATTAGAAGGAAAAACTTGCAGATCCTCCAACTACCAGCAAGATTATTACCAGTTACAGAAACAAACTGCAAAGTATTATTTGGATACACTCATAGGGAAACACTTCATTCCTACAGCTTTGAGGCTGCATCTTTGTCCAAAAACCACTTCAACTCCCCTTCGGGTGAGACGAGTTGAACAGGCAGCACATCAGTATTTTGACTCTTTCCCAACACTCGCTGCACTGGATCAGCTTTGCCAGAACCACATACCACAAGTGCGATATAGGCGGATGAGTTGATTACGGGAAATGTAAAGGTAATCCTCTCCGGTGGCGGTTTTGGCGAGTCTTTAATATGAGTAACCCATTTCTCATTTTCCTTGACAAGTGGATGCCCAGGAAAGAGAGACGCTACATGGCCATCTGGCCCCATACCAAGAAGCATGAGATCAAACTTGGGAAACCCACTTACAGATGATGTGCTTATAACCTCTCTGTGAACTAAATGCTTAAGACAGGTTTCGTAATCATCAGCTGCACCTTCTGCTGAGAGGGCATCATTGATGGCATAAACATTGCCAGCAGTAATTGGTACCTGCAGGAATTGTTAGTACCAGATTAAGGAGTTAAATGAACAGCTATAAGGAAACTGAATTGCAAACATGCCTCTATATAAGTATACAGTTTACTGCGAGTCAACTATGTCCTGCAGACCATCATAGCATGAGCATCATTGTTATCGAAGCAAAACTGTTTACCACAACAATGACCAAGATTAAACACACATTATTTGTTGAAATTTCACTTCATAAATCCCGGTAAAATGAATATAATAATATTGTTAGTTAAAGTGGAAGCTTCGAGTTACTACAGTGACTTCGTTATATACTTGTTATCAGCACCCCTCTAGAAACATTTATCTTTGTTTTAAGATACATCTTCACACTACAGTCAAGGTCTAGTACCAGGAAGACAATTCCCATTTACCCGGTTTTCATCCCGCACAAGGCCTTAACGATGTAGAAACATTTGCTATGACCAACAGGGCAACCAACAGGGCATTACTCGATCAACTGACTTGGTTCATCTCGTGGAGAGGTAAATGCAGCAGAAAAACCAAGCATTTAAGACTCCTTATTGATCATATAACATCAATCTTCTGGTAAAAAAGCGAGTGACGATAAAAACAAATGAACAAGTACATACCCGGGAAAGAAAACCATCATAAGCTAGTTTGTAATTACTATCAGGATGATCCTTAGGAACAACTCTCTCATCCACCCAGAACACATGCCACTTCGACCAGTCTATTGAATCAACATAAGGCGGTTCCACCAATTTCCTGCACAACCCATCAGTAAAATCCCTCTGTCACCTCCAAAACAACCACAAACTAAGTTTCCTTAAACCTCTGAATCACATTCCTTGAGAATTAATAGAGAACAAACGAAAAGATTCAAACTTTTATCTACCCTTTTCAGCAAAACACTTAAGACACGGGACAATGGAAAACGAAAAAAGGAGGGGAAAAAAAGGCACGTGCTAAACACAGTCACTCGCTCCCATACCTTAAAGACTTGATGAGAGAGCCACCAGACAGAACGACAGTGAAAGATCCTTTCTCTTTCGCAAACTTATTAGACAAATCGGCGGTGTATCCGGCCAACGACAGAGCGAGATCCTCCTCCGATTCAAACACCTCCACCTTCTTCTCTGCCGTCGACAACCCAGCCATCAATGACAAGTTCACTTTCCTTCCACGCTCAAACAGCTTCAAATTCCGCTTCCCGGAGGAGACAGGGTAGCTGGATCGGTTCGTGCACACCAACTGGGTCGAGATCAAGTTAGCACTGTACGATCTACCCAACTTCGGAGAAGTCGAGGAAGCAATGGTGCGCAGAGAAGTGGAGAATGTGAGCAATGGAGTAGCCATACAAAGGGTTAGTAGAGGTTTTGTTTGTAGCCGTTGGATTGCAAGAATTAAAGCTCTAACATATCGGTGGTATCATGTCAGACTTCAGATGGACGGCAAGATTGAATAACACGTGGAAGTACACGTCTTGTCTTGTCCACCCAGCCCAGTTTGACCTCGAAAATAACTTCTAACCGTTAAAGGAGCTTATCGACTATTCGGTAACTAATGTTTTAAAAATCGGACCGATTGAACCGAAGAAATAACTGATTCAATAGTCACTGATTCAACTGGAATTCAATTGTGATCGAACCGGTGACTAATAAATATATACATTTTTATTTTATATTATATATATATAAGATAATTTTTAAACATATTATTTAATTATTTATCTAATTGTAAACTTAACTTAAACCTTCAAACTTCAAGCCTTGGTTTGGATAGAAGGAAAGCAAGAGAAAAGAAAGGAAGAAAATTAAAATTCTCTTGGTTTCCACTGTTTGGACAAAAATAAGCAAAGGGAAAATGAGAAAATGAAGAGGAAAGTGAGGGAAATTTGGGCCAAATATATTTCTCCTCAAATTAGTGGGAAAGGAGGAGAAATTTAAGACGAGAGAACTCTAATACATGTAAATTACTATAGTATCCTTGTTTAACTCAACAAAATGGACACACTCTTAGCTACAAATTTTCCCACACAGAATATAATACAGTGAATAGTTATTTAGGAGAGATGAAATAGTTCATAATTTAAAGTAGCAAAATTTTGTTTGAAAGATGGATATAATGGAATGGAATGTTATATAATATATAATAAATGAATATTATACTCCTGATATTAAAATGATTCCTGCAAGAGATTTAATGTTATAAATTTAAAATAGAAATCATGTTCAATTAAAAACAAATCACAACCGTGGTAAATAATTTTTTTTTTATATTTTCTATTTTAAAATAATAAAATTTTATTATTTTATTGTTAATTATATACAACTTATTATTAATTATATAAAAATATTATTATTAATTATTTATTATATTATATGTGATTTATATTTAAAATTATTTATTTATATAGAAATATATACAAATAATTAAAGAATAATTTTTTAAATATTTTCTATTTTTCATTAATAAAATTTTATTAAAATTTTAATTATATACAATTTTTCATTAATAATATAAAAATATTATTGAGAGTGATAAGCTTGTAAATCGTAATAAATGAGTCTGGAGAAAAGAGAGTTAAGATTAGAAGAAATAATTGGTATTAAAAAAAATTATCGATAGTATATTAGGTAATATGTATTTATTAGTTTACGTTTCATCTTAAACCTTCAGAATCGAAGGTTTCTTTTTCACTGTTTAGAATAAAATGAAATGTAAAATGACACCTTCTGTTTTCATCTAATTTTATTTCATTCCATTATAAAATCCTCAACTAAATGATAAAAGTATATTACATTCTACCCCGTTTTATTACTAACCTCTGAACTAAAACAGTACCTAATGTTCGAGCTTGCTTGGATAGATTGACTCAAACCTTGTTGCATAGCAATCTCTCTTAGTATATGTGTAAATTGTTTGACGAATTGCCCAACGAAGATGTTGATGTAATAATGAGTCAATTTGGGCTGGATATTCTAAGATTAGGCTTGGTATTTTAGTCCAGACTCGATCCAACTTAACTTGGTTTTAAATCAGGTTTTAACTTTTTTTAGTTTTTAAATTTAAGATACTCAGACCATACAATCCAATTTGAACCCAATGTTTGTTTAATTAGACGTTAATTAATAGAATATAACTTAAATAAAATGAAATGATTTATAATGAAATAAAATGTAATACAGTAAAAAATTATTTAGAAGGGATGAAATGATTAATAATGTAATATAAAGAAATGATATTTAGAAGATAAGAATAGAATGTCATATATAATAAATGATTATTATACCTTTGATATTAAAATAATTGTTGCAAGAGGTTTAATGCTATGTTTTTAAAATAGAAATCATGTTTAATTAAAAAGTTACGTTATATCACAACCGTGACAAATAATTTTTTATATTTTTTATTTTAAAATAATAATATTTTATTATTTTATTATTAACTATATATAATTTATTATTAATTATATAAAAATATTACATAATTAATAGACATATGCGTGTGTAATAAACTTGTGGACCTTAATAAATAAGTATGGGAAAAAGATGTTAGAGTTTGAAGAAATAATTGATATTAAGAAAAATTATTGAGAGTATATTAGGTAATGTATATTTATTAATTTACGTTCCATCCTAGAACCTCCCAAATTAGAGGTTTCTTATTTTAACTATTTGTGATAGAATGGAACGTAGCATGAAACCTTCCGCTTTCATCTCATTTCATTCCATTCTATTATGAAACCCTCAATCAAACAATGAAAGTGTGTTACGTTCCATTATGTTCCTTTGCCTAGAGATGGCAATGCGCCAGGCCCCATCAAAATTTTTAAAATATTTTTTTAAATTAAAAATATATAATAAATTATTTTTTAATTATATCAAGATCTGGGTTGTCCAAACTCAAGTTTACTCGAGGCTCAACTCTTCTAAGTAAAACGATAATTTTTTGTTTAGAATAATTGAACCTTGAGTTTGTTTGAATTTGGGCCTAACCTATAGGTCGCTCCCGTTAAAATTAACTAAATTTAAACCCATGAGTCAAAAATTGTCAATCCTACTTTTACTAACCCCTCAATCAAACACGGCTTAAACGTTTTAACGATAATATTCAAACAACGTTGTTTATGAATATGCAAAATGACATTGTTTATCAATATAACACATCAATTAGGCTCAAATCAAATCTAAAATTTTGGAGTTCAATCGAGTTCGAGTTCGAGTTCGAACCTCATGTCAAACTTGTGCCTTTTGGAGACGTTTCAATCGTCGCAAAATATTTATAAACTCACTTAGAGCATGATTGGAACTGAAATAAGCATAATCAAATTTAACTTTGACCGTACCAAAAAAGAGAGAGTTCAAAGTTAAAAATTGTCCAGGCTTGAGCTTTTTTAGTTTGAACTTGACTCGAAATTTAGCCTAAATTCGACCGGGAACATTGTCATGATTCGAATTATATGGTTCGTCGTTGGAAGGTACGAGTCTTATGTCTTAAAAAAAAACCCGAAAGAACTCGTAATTCTTATATTTTGAATGCGTATTAGATAAATCTTTAGATTGACATAATAGCCTGTAAATTATACTAATTGAGTACTCCGTACTAGATAAGCCATGTACGATAGGTTCAATCAAAAGAATATAAGTAAGGGAATTTAAACATATGACCTTTCAACCTATGCTTCTCACTCTACCGACTTGACGACCCGAGGGGACTTATGTCCTAAATTCCTTTAACACCTTGTAACTATTAAAGTTAATATTATTTAATTATTCTTTCACACATTAAATTATGTAAGAAAAAGTTTAAAAGTTATTGTTTTTAGTTACTTTTATGATTATCACCTCTAATATTAATTAAATTATTTGTATATATCAACAATAATTTATAATTTATAAATGAATTTTAACTAATATAAATAATTAATTTAAAAAAATTTAATTAGAAGCGGAAGACTTTGTTGGAAAAGCTTGAATTGGTTTGATCAAAATATCAAAGTGATTTTATTTTAACCTAAAGTATCAAAACAATCTCATGTACATAAATCTACCAATCTTGCTATCTATATGGCAAGTTTAGTTTTATCTTATTGCTTGTCTTTTCAAAATTAACATCTATAAGTAGGAAGATTGTGTGTTATTAAATATCTTCAAATTTTATATTTTAGTGAACTTTTTACTATGTTGTCCTCATTGTCATCATCTTCTCTTTTGGAAGATATTTTGTTGAGCTCTAAATAACAAACTTCTTCATTTTCAATTATTATTTTCTTCAAATTTAATATTATACTAAGGTTCTGTTCGGTTGAGGGGTTGGTAATAGAACGAGATGGAACGTAATACACTTCCATCGTTTAGTTGAATAGTTCACAATGGAATGGACACCAAATGGGATGGAAGTGGAATGTTTTATATTACGTTTCATTCCATCATAAGCAGTGAAAATAAAAAACCTCTGATTCGTGGGGTTTAGGATGGAACGTATACATATTACCTGATATACCCTCAGTAATTTTTCTTAATACTAATTATTTCTTCTAACCATAACCTTCCCCTTTTTCTCAAACTCATTTATTACGGTCCATATACTTATCACACACACAGATATCTATTAATAAAAAATTATGTATAATTAATAATAAAATAAAATTTTAATAAAAATTTTATTAATGAAAATAGAAATTTTTTTTAATTATTTGTATATATTTCTATATAAATAAATAAATTTTAAATATAAATCACATATAATAAAATAAAATTTATAAAATAATTAATAATAATATTTTATATAGTTAATAATAAATTGTATATAATTAATAATAAAATAATAAAATATTTATTATTTTAAAATAAAAAAAATATATAATTATTTGTCATGAATAATAGAATATAATTTTTGTTTTAAAATCATGGCGTTAAATCTCTTGCAACAACCATTTTAATATCAATAACATAATATTCATTTATTATACATTATATTTTATTTTATACATCTTTCAAATAATATTTCACTACATTATATTATAAATCATTTTATTCATCCCAAACAACATTTTATTATATTTCATTATAAGCTCTTCCGCTCTGTTTTATTTCATTTCATTCTATTCAATTATTTATCTCATCTAAATTCAAAATGTCGGTGTCTTGAATCAGAACAAATCTCATCTAAATTCAAAATGTCGGTGTCTTGAATCAGAACAAATCTCATCAATCGTAGGCATTTGGCATGTACAAGAGCACTAGTCCCATGCTTATACGTCTTTGCTTTGACCTTTAGAAACTTAAATTCTTCGCACGTCATGTCGTGCCATGAGCAACACGTAATTGGCATAACTAAGATAACACGTCTCCTAACTATTTTGGGTTGTCGGTGTCAACACTCGACATTTTGGACTGTACCATTTTTGTAATTTCATATTATAAATATAGTTAAAGAATTTCGGTTCATTTTACGGATATAAATGTTATATAATTAAGTTTATTTTTGCATATAATACATAAAATTTTTTAATAAATTAATAGTTATATTTTAAATTAAATTTTTAAAAATTTATAATTCACCTCAGCTCTTCAAAAAATATCTTCTCTGTTCTGTAATAGAATTAATTTTAGACTATATTAATAACAAGTAACAATTCTTTAATATGTAATT
>JAOSBN010000001.1:28582998-28599525 GCA_027563595.1 Erythroxylum suave | reverse complement strand
ATTTATAAGGGATGAGATGTCAATGGTGTCTTGATTATGCCAATGGTTTGCCTGTTTAAGGCAATTACACTTTATTTTTGTATTCCCCTATTCCTTTGATAGCCAAAAAACAGAACAAGAACACCCACAGTTTCATGTTAATTTATAATGTTATCAAGATCAGATCAAAAGGACCTCTGCTCAATACCTTAATAGTTAATATTAGCTCTCAGCAGAGCTGCATATCCCTTGGCAGTTTTCCAACTGCGGTCATGTAATTCAAACTGATAATTAGAATAATATGTTTTCTGCAAAGTAGATGCATGTCATTCCCAGTTGCCACAAATTGTATGTCCAGCTTAATGTAGAGCTCTTATCTGCTTAGCCAAAAAAAAAATGAATACGATGCCATTTTTTCTTTCGGAAGTTGTCGTCAGATTACCAGTGTGTCAAAGAACAAAGATAAGAAAGGCCAAAATAATAATAATAATAATAATAAAATATTGATAATAACATATCAAAGTTCAACTTAAATGTACAAAAGCAGCATGCTTCAATTAGTACAAATTTCCTTTGTTCGCAGTGAGCTCAGGCAACAGACACAGAATATAAGAACTAGGACCATCAGATGGTCAAGCAACAAGTAATCTCATAATCAGATATACCGAGAACAACTCATGGACATAAATTTAACAATCTGGATGACCATATACAGAGGATTGTTATTCTCACAAAAGACCAAGTAACAGGCTAAATAATTGATTAGCAAAAAGTGTAAGGTGTGTACGATTATTCGACCTCAGCTTGCTATCCAAATTAATGTATAGGACATGCATAAAATGTACACACTATTACATGCCCACAGCAAGTTGAATTATTAAAATAGAACGGTCAGCAAAACGACAAACCATTCACACTGGCCATAGCAAGAATGTGAAGTGACAATTCAGTTGTGATGCAGCTCCAGCCTTACAAAGTACCAGACAGCCTTCACGGGTTGCATGCACATTGACTTGAGTACTCCATGGACAGAACTCATGCCTGCAAACATCTGAATAATGTATATCAATTTAGTGGGAGATTCTTAACAAGAAAGATCACACATAATATGCTTCTAATAAGTAAATATAACAAGGATATCAAGCACAAAGAAGAAGGAAATGATATGCTTGTAACATATGGGAAGTTTAACTTAAATTTGCTTCCATAAACAGATTAGTGGATGGACTGGAGTATTAAGGATGCAGCAGGTATGACAAAGAAGCAGGTGATATCATATTATAATTGATACAAATAACACGCAAAAATGACAATACAAAACAAAGGAAAGGTGAAAAGGAAAAGGAGAATTGAGTGTATTCATAAGAAGGTAAAGCTGTTTTGAAAGTGATCATCTAAAACATTTTGCACATGCAACAAGTACATACAGGTGCACTGATGTGTACAGATGATTACATTAAAGTACCAAAGAGAAGAAGGAACAAAGACTAAGAGAAATATGGCGAAGCCAAAGCTCACCACGAAATTGCATGAAGCATGGCCACAACTAAAGTAAAATCAAATCCTCAAACTAGGTCAAGATCAACTGTAGCTAAATTGTAACAATTACAAGATTTGACGGCAAAATATCTGCACATAAATATATTTTGTTATTTCAGAGAAGACAAAAATATGTTCATTGATGAGATGTAGGAAGTAATGGATTTCATCAGAAAGATCATTGTCTCAGAATGCATCTCATTGACCATGAGGTCCATAAATCAAGTATTATCAAGTCATCCTCAATCCCTCTTAATTAAGTTTGAATGTATTTATCCTATCCAAGGACTTCTCTTAGTTGTTTCCCTTGTTGGCAATTCAAGAATAAATCAAGTCAACATGAGAATGTTATGAAACTAAAAGGTAGCGACTAAAACGTCCAGTAGTATGCTTGAAATGATTGTAAGGTGAAAAGGTCCTTTATCAGATTCAATAGCAAGCTACTGTCCTGTTGACTCTCTCTAAACACTACTTTAGCACCAATCGTGTCAAAACATAAATGAAATCAACAATTGAGACAAATACCTCAATCTCATTTTGACTATCAGGCTAACTCAGAAGCCTCTTCTGAATCAGACAAAGGGAAAAGAGTGCAGATTCCAATCATATGCCCATTGAGGCACACATAATACTGAACACAATCCTCATAGGCACCCAACCTCCGGCTGGCACTCTCCGGAATCATTTTGGCTTGTTCCATGTTCCACAACTTTGCCCTACAATAAGGGCACACCTCTGTGGGATGAAATTGAGCCCCCTTTTTAATCAGCATACTTCTGACCTTTGATCCCGAGAATGACTTGAAAACCCCTCGGAAAAATCCCAAATCCTCCTCCTCTTCCCCTTGTTCAAGATGTTCACAAGGGTCAGAGACATATAAAACATCTGTTCTGCACTGTGGTAAAAGAAAGCTCTTTCCTGAAGTCCTAGAGAAGCGAGTCCTGTAAACAAAATGACCAGGGACATGAATATTATTGAACACACCACCCTTGGTGCATCCTGAACAGTAAATAAGCAACTTCCCAAGTGCTCTCCAACTCCCATCAACACTGTGGCTTCCACCAGATTGTAAGTCAAGCATCATTTTAGGGGCCCTGGTACGGCAAAACTCCTTCCATAGAACTCGCTTGGCAAGATCATCAAACCACTTGCACACACATGATAGAGTGGCAATCAACTTAGGGTTCCAGTTCTGCTGTTGAAACACTAGAAATATTGCATCTTCACTTAGATGCCCTTTAATGCATTGACAACTTGATGAATGTGTGCAGCGATATTGCTTTGTTAAGATCATTGAGTCCGCCTATTGAGGAAGGAAGGAACAAAAGTATTATAATCTTTGCAAAATTTATTAAACACTACCAAGATGCAAAGATCTGAACTCATACTAATGGAATACATTCAGAACCTGACACATACTCTCAGACTAAAATAGTTGGAGGCTAAATTTCAGACCACAATCACAAGCCAAGTTAAAAGTTTAGTTAAAGCATTTCAGTAGGGTGTTGTTTCTGTGGAATGGAGAAAAAAGTAGATCTTGGAGTAAAAAATTCAACCAACAGATAGAAACTATATTCACAACATATGAGCTTGTCAACAAAGCAGAATGCTGTCATGTAGAACAAATTTTAACAGAAAGACAGAAAATCATGCACTAGTCAAAAGTTAGATTGTCAAAAGGAAGTTATCATCAATGAACAACCAACATGATCTTAAAAATACTAAAATGACCTTATGCTTCATAGACAAACAGTAGAAAAAAAAGTTTCTCTCTACTGCCATAATTTTAATAACCTTCGTTAACAACTCATCAGCACAATTTGAAGAACCACAACATATACAGATATAAAGGGTAAATCATACCACAGTAGCTAGATACTAGAAAAAGCACTAAGACTGATCTAACTCACCTTTTCTTTTTGGTGTTACAGAAACAAAATGACAAATCAAATTTTGACCTTTCCAAAGGACTGCACCTGACATTACTTTTTTAACAACGTACTAATTCCACCAGTCAACCTTTTGGTAATACTAAAGTTACATGTCCTAAGAGTCATGCTCTTACGAAATTTTCCAAATTCAGAAAGAGCAAGGAGTAACATAAACAATTAAGCTTAAGCCATCCTTGTGGTTTGGTTTTAATTCGGAAACGAAGACACCAAATTATCAATCTTTGAACCGTTCCCCGTTCCTCTTTTTTTTGTGAAAAAAGAAAATCAGGAACGCGCAATAAAGCATAGACAAAAGCTCATACCATAGAAACAAATAGACTAGGAATATGAAAGCTTTCCAAATTCCATAATTGAGGCCGCCTAGATGACTAAGTAAACACAGACTTAGCTTATTTTGTCAATGCATCACCTCACCATCAAGATTCCAGATCCAAAAGACTATTCTGTGAAGATTTCAAACAGTTTGACAACCCAAATCAAATTTGAGGACATGTAGAAGAATCTTAACAAAAATAAAACAACTTAACCTTTAACTTGATTGTTCAGAATTAGCAATAAACATGAAAAAAAAAAAGAAGCGAAAAACGAACAAAACCCTAGCCCACAGTAACTACTTGAAGACAAACAAAGAGACCGGGAGTAGATTGGATCCCAATTTCTCCCCTCACCAAAGAAGCATGCCCTTCTTTATGTCTCAAAAAGCAAAAATTGAACTCTGAAGAAAAGAGAAACAAACAAAGATTATATCTATAAGAAGCAAAGCATGGTTAGATACACAAAAAGTTCCCAAAAAAAATACATGAATCCAAGAAATGAGAAGTTGGAAACTTACATGCAAAGGAACATAGCTAAGCTCGGTATTCTTATCTGCAAAAAAAGATAGAGACTTGCAGATAAAGAAACGGAGAGCCAACGCAGAGATGGGACTTGAGAGATGAGAAGCAGCAACCTCAGTTCCATTCCATATCAAGAAAGAAAACAATAAAATATTAAAATATCACTCAGATTGATAAAATAACCAGATCACTTCTCTCTTTAAAGCAAAGACGAGTAAGATCATGCCACGTAGGTAAATGACATAGACATTCCGTGGAAGCCACTGGGGACCACTTGTTTCATTTGTGTCAGTACCCTATTGGACTGTCGTTTTGACAGTTGATGTACTTACAGTATCAACGTTTACTTCTTAAATATAAGTCTAGACTTAAACACGTCAAATCCTTTTATCTAATTACTGTCCTCCAACTAACAGTATAGACTATAGATACACATTTTTACCGGTCAGACGGTACCATACTGGGCGGTAAACGGAAAGACATATTTGTTTATGGTACCGGCTATGAGTACCGGCTAGTATCAACCGAAAATTCTCAATACTGAAAAATACCAAGCTGGTACCATAAAATGTTAAAAATTGGAGGACCAAGTTGAAAAAATACTCTAGATACAGTTTTATACTAGCCAGACGGTACCATACTGGGTGATAACTGGAAAGATATATACGTTTATGGTACTGGCCATGAGTACCGGCTAGTATCAGCCGAAAACCCTCAATATTGAAAAATACCAAACCAGTACCATAAAATGTTAAAAATTAGAGGACCAAGTTGAAAAAAAACTCTAACTCTCCTTTGTGTCTTCTCATTTTTGATTTTTTGCTCCTCTTTCTGTCTGACTGCTATCGCTCTCCGGTCTCCTCTCCTCTCGTCGTTAGTGGTGATTGGCAGTCGTGCTCTAGCCTCTGGCAGTTTTCTCCGGTGGTCCTCTCTCTGTTGCAAGTCACAACATCAGTCATCCTCCTCCCTCTCCGTCTCCTGTCTCCTGTCCCTCTTCCTCACCCCCACCAGTCGCAAGTTGCAACATCAGCAATCAGATTTCAGAATAATACCTAGATCTCGATTCTCTGACCCATCACCAATTGTGTTTCTATTGGTTTGACTTTGAGTGTGTTCTTTTATTCAATTTCTGTTAGAATGATTATGGTTAATTGTTTGTGTTGTGATAAATTTTTGGTAAATTGTCTGCCGATGGTTGGAGAAAATGTTGGATTGTCTGTCGATGAATTTAGAATATTGAATTGGATTTGAAGGTTGTAACGTGTGGGTTGGTTTTTGGTTTTGGTAATGAAAAAATCATTTAATCCTTACGTTGATCACTTGATTGTTTGTGGTTTGTTTGAAATTTTGGATTGTGAATTATGGATTATTCAGAACATCAGGTGGTAATGAAAATATGAAACGAAAAGTGAAAACTGAATTTGTTGGTTTGGTTCATGAAAGATATATTGAAATGCGGTTAATTGTAAATGTGGTTAATTGTAATCGTGTAGTATTGGTATTTGGGTTGGTTTGGATCTTGTGTTTGAACTTTGAACTTTGAAACAAAATCAACAAAATTTGAAAATAAAAACATCCATTTTACCAAAATTTAATTACTTTATTGGAATTTGAAGAAAATATAATTTGTTTAAATATATACAAAAAAAACCTAAATTGAAATTGGTCAACTGGCATTATTTATATGTGAAATTTTTAAAAATTATTGTTATTTCATATTAAATTATTAATTGTGATTATTATTTATTATTATGATTTTTAAAAATATGGTTGATGTAAACTTGTAAATATATATAATATCTAACTGTATAATACACCAATGGACTATTTTGTAAAATTTATAAAATTTCATGGACTATTTCATAAATTTAAAAAATGACCTGAAACAATACCCAATATTGACCGGTATTGGTACCAGTACAATACCGTACCAAAAACCAATCCGGTAGTAAATCCGATACGATATTCGCAACTTTGGTTCCAACCTTGTTCTATTAAATATCATCTAGATATTTATATAGATTTCACGTAAATGTGTTGATAGAATTTAATAAAACATGATAAAAATACCATGATCAAAACAGAAGATCTGATCCCAACCTAAACCATAATCGTCCACGAAAAGTTTTTTTCATTATTCTTATATTAATTATGACAAAAGGACTGACCTCATAAAAATATTTTATTAGTAAAATATTTATAAAAAAAACATAAAATTAATGAACTTCTTCTTACTCACCTAGCTTGTGCACGAGAGTGTTAATTTTTTGTTTTTGTATTAATTATATTAAATTATTTATAAAATACATATTTTAAATAAATTAATTTGAGATTTTAATTTAAATAATACTATAATTAATTACAAAATAATTATTTAAAACAAAACAGGGAGTTTATTCAAATATTTTAAATGAGTCGAAACTCAAACCTAGTAAAAAAATCTAAAGGGGTTGATTATCTCTTTAAAATTTTACTAAATTTACAATAATTTAATAATAATAATAATAATAATAATAAGTTTTAAGATATAAATTGCTACCACCAAAACATATATCCACGTGCTAGGTATATAAATTTTTGGGATTTAAATTTTTGTTATTAATGGTATATAATATATATTATATCCCATTAATAAATGCTTGGATTGAAAATCTTGAGGAATAAATATCAATTTTTGAATTATTGTCGTGACAAAAAAATAATGTTAAATATTTCTTTTGTTATAAGAATCAAATTATTTTTTATGGCGACAAAGTTTAATATAAAGGTGATTATAACAAAATTGTAAATTTGACAATATATAGGAATATTAATGGGTTGGCAGGGTTTAAAAGTAAGAACTGGGCTAGCCCGTGGCCCGTCGACTTGTGAATCACTCGTGACCGGGTCAATTTTGTCATCCCTAACTGTATATGACAATTGAATTGAATAGGATTATCATTCTTGTCTTTTTTATGGAGATGATTCCCAAGACTATATTAATTTATCTTATTGTAATGATTTGTTATTTCAAAGACAAAAAAATTTAATATTTTTAATATATATTTTTTAATTTGTTGTTGTTTATTAATATATGAAGGACTTGGAATTCCCTTTTTCTTTTTGCATTAAATTATGTTTAAAAATAATAACAATACAAGTTGGATGATATTTTATTTTGTGATTTTAAAATATGATAAAATAAAAGAATAAAAGAATGTTATTTTATTTTATAAAATTTTAATTAATTAATTAAATTATATTTGTTTATTTATCTTAATTCAAAAGAGCCAAAATAGTTTAACTTTCATTACATCAACCATAATTTCTCATTTCATTGCTTAGCCATACTATTTATGCTTTTGTCAAGAAAATAGTATATATAAAAAAGGAAAAAAGCCAGTGCAAGAACTTTAAATCTAAACAAAAATTTTAATCCAATTCGATTTAAAATCAACTAATTAAGTTAAATTGATCGGTTTCGAGTTTAACAAAACCAACATAATCCGATTCAAACTGATCAAAATCAATTTTGTTAAATTGTTTTTGAACCAAAAGCTTATACCCTTTTGCTTGAAGTTTTTCTTCAAGCAGAAAAAGGGTATGTCACACTTGTGGTGATTGCTCCCCTACATCCCACAAAGGGTTGATGTACCTATATAAACCCATCAAAGGAGTGGGTACACCATCAAAAGCAGGAACAGAACACAGAACAATGGTGTGCTAGATTCTCTGGATAGAGATTAGAAAGTTCATACAGGGAATTACATGTTTCCTCCAAACAAATTGCAGCAACAAATGAACACAACTTGCCACCAATCTGTTCATTCTTGAAAACCAAAAACATAAAAGGAAAAAGACATGCTTAGTGATCATATTGAATTGAAAAGAAAACTAGAAAGATTCACACAATGCAGCACTCCCCTTTTCTCCTTAACTGTACATGGTTATTCTTCTTTCATTCACACAATAAAACCTATCAAATCAGGCAAAAACTTCATAAAGAGAAGAACATACCCTTAAAGATGTGTTCGGAAATGTAAAGATTGTTCATAGAACTTTTCACAAGTCTATCAACAGAACCAATCTACCCCTGTGTTTCCATAACTGGATAGGCTTATTACTTGAAGCTTATGTGTAGTTTCTTGTGCTTGTTTTGTGAATCCAAATGACGGTAAATAGAAGAGTACTCATCCCAATCCAGCTTTATTATCATCAGCATTTATTTTGATCAATTCCAAAATCTGTGTTTTTAATTTCTTCCTAATTTTCTTTTCATTTTGCATTGAATCTCAACTCAAGAGACAACATTTGGAGAGGGTTTGCCATCTTGGAGAAAGATCACTGTTTCAAATGCACCCACCAAAGCCTTAACCTTGCTCTTCCTGGCCTCAACGAGTTTGCTTGCTGTTTCTTCAATGACATTATTGAAAAGTCCCCGTGCATCTTTCTTTTTGTGCACATCTTGATGTCTTAGAGTGACTTTTTCAGCATCAGTTTTGCTCTCATTTGTATCTGCTTCAGCTGCTTTCATCCTGAAGATTATACGGGCATCAGCTTTGAGTTTTTTGTCATCAACCAACACTTTCCCTCGTCGGAACTTAAGCCTCCTTGGACTATCATTCTTCGACTGGATTTCAACCACTTTTCCCCTCCTGAAATGTAATTTTACAGGTTGCCTCTCCTTGTGGCCTGAAAGAATGGTCCCAGCCCTCATACTTCTCAATTTGTTAACCCCTTCACATGCTACTGCTTCTTCTATTTGCTCAATTTCACCATTTTCAGCATGAGAGTCGTATTCTGTTTCAGAAATGTTATAATCAGATTCGCTTTCATCATCTTCATCAGGATTTGATGGAGTACGACATTTCAGATGAGGTTGGGACTCGGGTAATGCTAGTGGTGATTGGGATGATTCCACAGAAATATTCTCATTGCAATCAGATTCCAAATATTCGTTCTCAGTCTCCATCTTGATGACATGCAATGTCTTCTCCCGGACCTCATCGCCATAAGTAACTTCAGCATCTTCTTTGGATAAGTCAGGGTGGGTGGCACTCTCAGGCTTGGGCTGCTTAGTGTCAACCATATCTAGCCTGTTCTGATTCTTACAAGAAGATACAACTTTCAAACCCCTATTCTTCCTTTCATTTAGGCCTGCAACTCTAAGAGAAGCTCTTGGGGATGCCAGTCCAATTGGAACCCCACTTGAGGCATTTTTATGGGATGATATCCTCTTCACAAATGCCTTGGAGGACCCTGTCATCTGTTCATTCTTCACATAATTATTCTTTTTTGCACTTGAATCTCTCAAAATGCTAGGGGATGATAGTTTAAACTTCAAAGAAGAAGCATGGTCATCAGCTGCATTAATCTCTTGAGCTTTTGAAGAAGACCTTTTCACAGTGGCTTGTGCTTTTCCAGAAGATGATAAACTTGAAGTAGCAAACTTTGAGGAGTAGTTCACCTCTTTAGCTTTAAATGAAGATTGCTCCAGAGAGATCTCTAATTTTCTAGAAGATGATAATACCTGCTTTTTAGATTTTTGTAACGAATGGCTTTGCAAATCAGACGATGTCTTTGACCGAACCACTGGTGTCTTCTTGTTTCCCTGATCCAACTTCTTTTTCTTCTTATCATCAAAAGTTTCACTTGATACAGAACTTTGGCTATCAACAGAGTACGCTAAACCTCCCTGCTTTTTCTGTTTGGTCACAACTACTCTCGACAATGGAATTTTTCGGTCAAGAGACTTTGTTAACAAATTTCCATCAGATATCCTCTCAGTCAGAACTTCATTGAATAATGAAGTCTTATTGTCAATTGATTTTGTTGGGACTTCCTGACCAACTTCAGGAGTACTAGTTGAAACAGTTTTTGACTTAGCACTAGGCTTGATTTTAATTGTCAACGGCTTGTCCCTCTCTGGCTGAACCTCCACTGAACCGTGGTCATCTGGTGACTTCTTTAAGATTCTTCTCATTGGGTGTCTTGCTTTTTCTTCAAATTTATGATTCCCCCCATATTTACAGAAGTCATGGCATGAACCAGTAGAAGCTCGGAGATAACTTGGAAGCAACTTTTCTCCATTCTTAGCTGAACTCAAGTTTCCCAGAGAGCTTCTCCTGGGCTTAACTTGGTTCAAGTCATTTGACATTGGGCTCACAGGTAGGCTAGTACTCTTCTCAGCCATCTGAAATTAAAAACAAGAAAGAAAAAGAAGGGAAGATAACAATGGATTACAGAGACATGGAAACAAAGTAATACTTTTATTGAGTGATGAGGAATACTATTGTCAAATTATGCTCTACAGAGAAAGAGCTCACCAGTATCTGTTTGGATATTACAGAGAACTGGGAAAAACTTCCAACAAAAGACAACTACAATCTTTCACCTGCAAAAGGAAACAAAAAAGCAAGCAAGTGTCAGGAGAAAAACAAATATATGTACACCATAAATTATCAATTATGTGAAGTACGAATAGAATTTAAGATAGTCGTCCAGATCGATATTGAAAAGGAAAGAAACAAAATCCAAGAGAATGAAAATTTTCAAACTTAACCAATTCAAAAGCTCTGCTGACAACTTTCATGCTTTCTGCTTTTGAACTACATTTGAACATTCGAAAAGACCAAAAAACTATATCATTCTTGTACTAATTTACAAGATTATTTTGTTTTACCAAGTCAAAACTTTTATTAGTTAAATTCACATGTTATACCAATTATTATGAACGAGTCGGCACAAAAGCCAGACTTGTCAATGCCAAAAATATCAGTGAAGAAATTCTTATAAAATTAGCACATAAATGAACACTGTTGAGGGGACAAGCATCAGCCTACCGTAGACTTACCATTTCCCATCAGAAACACGAATAAAATGGGAATTCACAGAGCGAAATCAGTACGATATTAAACCATAATAAGCTAAACAGACGTCAATCACAAAACAAAGGAAAACGCTTAACCTACAGATAAGATCATACAGTCTTCAAACCCCACGACCAAATCGAAAACAAATCACAATCTAACCAACCAAAGAATCGAAACACAAACCATGCATGAACAGAACACGAATACCAAAAGAATCAAAATAGAGTTACAAAAACAAAAACAAAAACAAAAAAACATCTAAAAACGCACCAAAAGCAGTCATCACGCAGAAAACCCATCACTAAAATCCCATTTAGAGGGGAACCATGTTGAGCAAATCAAAAACCCACATCGAATCCGCCGCAAAGATGGAAGCTTTAAGAGAGAGAGAGAGAAATGGCAAGTTATGGGCAATGCATACCTTTGTAGCACTAAGAAAACTGGCAGTGCGCTTAAAAGAGGAAACGAATATTTCCACGAGAATAGTACATGCTTCCCACCTTATCTTTCCTCTTCCGTTGTATTGATTCTGTTGGTTTCTCAACGCTTTGGGCGATCGTGCAAGCAAATCTTGTTTCGGGTTGATGGTTTTTGGTAAGCTATTCCTCTCATGTATACGCGTTTCTGTTGGTCGTGTATATACGTTAAGATATAGAAAGAGAGAGTTAAATATGATTCTAATTTCTAATTTTTATATAATAACAAAAGATGGATTTAGGAATCATTTATAAATACATCAATATCAACAAAAAGTCTAACTCAGCTCATCAAATTTTCTATTTCAGCTGTTTTTTTAATTCTATTTTATTAAATTTCATATATATATTCATGTGGACTCATATAAATATATATATCAAATTTAATAAAATATAATAAAAATATTATATCTAATCCTCTAATTTGGGATAATATATAACCTTATTCCTATTCAATAAAAAGGTTTTTTTATTAATTTATAGATAATAATATAAAATATAAATTCGTGGATTCAAAAAAAATTCATCTTTTATTTTTATATAATAAAATAATAATAAAAGATGAATTTAGGAATTAATTACAATTAATTGATATTACTCTATTTTGAATAAATTTAGCATTGAAAAAATCCTTTTAGTTTATTGAATAATAAGGTTTGTGGGAGAGTATTAATTATTTAAATCTCTATAGTAATCTAAAATTAGGAACATAATCTTATATCATAGCTTTTGCTGTATGTTTAAGTAATTATGTTACTTAATTTAGTTTCATAGTCAATTGGTAATTAATGACACTTAGATTCGTTAAACTTTGAATTTGTTGAACATAATCTTTTTAAAGATTATAATGTTATGATTAAATTAAGATTTAAATTCAAAATTTAATTTTAATATGAATTTTATGATTTAAAATTTCTCTTTTAATTTAATTATTTTCAAAAGAAACTATAGTTAATTCCCAATTTATATTCTTTAATTGTTTATAATTTGCATCCTTAATTAACTAAATCAAATTCAATCTATAGAATAATGAAATGAATTAGTGCTAACCTTCTCATCTTAACACAATGTTTTAGGTTAAAGAAAAAAACAAGTCACAATCCTATTTATTGTGTGAAAATCAATCATTTTCATAATGATTTTCACACCAAAATGGACCAATATGAATTTTGCTTCTTAGTTAAGAAATTGGAGAGGTAAAATAGTAACAATGACACTAATGATTAAAAAACTAACATTTTTTAGTTTGATTTATTTTAATATTTTTGTTAAAAAATTTATTTATTTATTAATCAATCAAACAACTTTTATTAATTAATAAATTAGAGTAAACTAAAATGAATCAATTAATATTTATTTAATGATCTATTTTTTAATTAAACTTTAAATTTTTCAAAAAGTAAATACAATCTTTTTCGATTATATTTAAATTCTTTAATTTTGTTCAATCATTAGTCAGTTTTATAACGATCTAACACTGACTGAACCCCTTTGCTAATATATATATATATATATATATATATATATACAAAAAAATGGATTGATATTATATCAAGAACACATCAAGATTTTAATGCTATTCTACAACCTAATCAAATAGTGAATGCATGTCATTTTAACATAAATTTCACTAGTATTATTACATTATTAATGCTAGTGAATTTTCAAAATTATATCAAAAAATAGACAATCAAATACATTTCTTAATTCAATAAAAACCTAAAAAGGTGAATAGAATAAGGTCTCAAATAAAGGGATATATATATTAAAAAAGGTCTGATTATACCTAAATAGAATGGAACGACAGAGAGATCTATATGTAAACATAGTATCTATTTAAATACGCCCAAATGACGCCTTCTATATAGTTGACAAAGAATGGATGCAGGGTAATGTCTATACTCTGGTTTAATCAAATTTGTTTTTATATTGCTTGGTGGTCGGTCTTCAATATGTATAATATTGGGTGGTTAAAGTTTTTTCTTTTATATTATTAGTTGCTTGGGTGAGACCACTCGTTTCTTAATGATTTCAAAGAGTCCTAATGTCATGATCAAATCATCTGTTTCAGTTAATTAATTCTTACTATATTTTATTAAATCTCATTCATATATTTATATAAAATTCACGTAAATATGTGGACAAAATTAAGTGAAATTGAACGAGAACACCTTATTAGGAACGTGACATTCCAATCCCTTGAGTTTTGTCACGTCCCACATCAGATAGGCAATGGAGAGGGTCCTGACTTATAAGCGTGGGCGCTACACATCTCACTAGGTGCATCTTCTAGAGAGAGGGTAATGGACACGTGACAAGTGGTATCAGAGCCAACCTGATTCCAGTGTCCCGCCAAGCGCACCTCAGGATGGGGTAGGTAGGGGCCCACTTGTCATGAGGGCGTCAAAGGATTGAGTGGGAGAAAGTGTCACGTCCCACATCGAATAAGCAATGGAGAGGGTCCTGACTTATAAACGTGGGCGCTGCCCCATTAGGTTCATCTTTTGGGAAGAGGGTAATGGACATGTGGCGAGTGGTATCAGAGCCAACTTATTCCCGATTCTAGTGTCCCGCCAAGCGCCCCTCAGGATGGGTTAGGGAGGGGGTCCACCTGTGATGAGGGCATCACAGAATTAGCTAGGAGAGAGTGTCACGTCTCACATCGGATAGGCAATGGAGAGGGTCCTAGCTTATAAGCGTGAGTGCTGCACACCTCACTAGGTGTTATCTTCTGAAAAGAGGGTAACGGACACGTGACAGTTCGCATAGGTTAATGCCCTTCCCGTTTTGAGTCTTTTAATATTATTATTTTTGCTTCATGTTCTCTTTGTTTGAATCCAGAAGCTCAATCCTAAAAGATCTAATCCAAATCTCAGTATGTTTGGATGACGAAATCGTGATTTTTAAATCAATGTTAATTATCCTCATGTTCTTGTATTTTTATTATTTCCATCGAAGTTGTTTACACATCTTCTTAAGATTAGACAACAACACAATTGAGAGGTACTAATATAGAATTATAAAACCTAAAATCGTGGGTCTATTTAATAGTTATCACTCAACAAAAAATATATAAAAACCACCTAGTAAGAATACATATGACACGTGAAGTATGAGAAGGTCTAATAATATACAGTCTTATTCTAATAAATAAAGGAATTGATTCCAAAAGACCGAAGCTATAGTTATCAGTGAGCAAATTTCTCTAAATGTTCGATATCCAAAATTCTTAATAATGAATCAATAATTGGCCCCTTAGGAGGTGGTGGAGTGGGAGGCATGGAACCAAAAGATTCTGTGTTCGAATCTCCCTACCTACACTCTTTCGATCGAGCTTATTATACACGATTTGCTTAGTGCGAAGTACCCGATTGGTGTGATTTACAGGCTATTACATTAATCTGAAGATTTATCTGGTTTGTGTCTAAAGAATAATGACTGTAAGTTTTTTCGTTATAAAAAAAAGTATTGACAAATGTATTTTCACACATATATCGGTTGTGCATTAATTCGGTTACAATTACATTATTTGGCTGTTTGTTGACTTTATCAAAATGAATGGTGTGGTCATGAGATTAGGGTTTGGTAACATCATAATTAGGATTTAATAATGGCATTGATTGGTATCCAATGAGCTATAAGTCATACCAAAACAACTTGTCAGGGTAAAAATTTTTTAAATAGCTAAAAATTTGGGGCTCAACTTGTAAAATCATAAAATGTTATGGACTAGCCGTTTCTTATTTTTATTTATTATTTATCATTAAAAATTTAAAATTTTCAATATGATTATGATTGGACCGAATCAACATCTAATCAAAATAATTAAATTTATAGAGTCTCGAAAGGGAAAATGGAATTTCTTGAAGTTTAGACAATTGACTTTGTTTTTCCTTTTGTTTTGTCTAAGATTTGGTAACGGGTCAGGTTTGGTTTATTTATAACTTGAGCCCAACTAATAAAAAGGTGCAGTCGGGATCAAAATTAGTGACTCATGTAACAATTAACGGTACTTTAATTACGTATCTTGAATCAAATATAAAAGGGCAAAAAATGGAGAAACATAGAGTGTACCTGATTTCGGTTCTAAAACTTAAAACAAGCTTTCTGAATCTGAAACGAGTCCAAATTCACCGCCGTCTTCATAGGAACCCATCTCCGAGATGCGGGTTAGGTCTTTCTACAGTTTTCTCAAAACATAAACTCTCTTAACAGGTTAGAGATTCTTTATGCTTACGATTGATATAAGCAACTGCAGAAGACCTTAACCTTTACATATAATTTTCATATCGGCCTTTCCCATCACAAAGTTGATATGAATCAGGTCTATATTAAAATAGATTCATTTTCTACCTAAATTTCAACCCATTGATTTAGATCATTTATTGGGTCACTTCATCATCTTTATTCATATTAAATTACATAACTTAAATGATAATTTAATGAAAAACTAAAATTATAATTAATAATTGTCCACTTTTTAAAAATGACAATATTGCCCTTAGAGGCAAAAATGATTAACAACTCAAGCTCGAGTCTAACCTCATTTGAATTTGTAGACCTGAAGCCTGATCGAGCTCATCGAAACAACATTATTTGAGATTTCGTTTTGATTTATGCAGTAACAAACAATGTTTTATTACATAAGATAAGATCAGATTAACTCTAACTTAAAACTCAATGACTTGAATCAAATAATTTTAAATCAGGAACTCATAATGACGAGTTATACTGTACACATGATATCTTACCCGACACGCACTCAAATGCAGTTTCCATCATTATAAAGAAAGTAAAAGGTTTAGGTGACAGGTTAGTTTTAGTTGAGGAAGCTGACCCTCCAACTAAAATGTTCCATAAACAAAGTTTGATTAACGATAATCACCCTTCAGAC
>JAOSBN010000001.1:28528420-28552648 GCA_027563595.1 Erythroxylum suave | reverse complement strand
CATGTGAATTTTTGAATTTTTCCAAAAAATAAATGATGGTTTTGTTCCATAAATAAATAAATAATCCTCATCATTTGACAGAAAAGTCTTCATAGTTACAATAAAGGTTTTCAATTGTGAATTACAAGTTAAAAATATGGATAATTATAATGATTACATTTTGTAAAGATCCGTTAGTTGTTAAGAGCTTGATCGAGCTTTAGATAAAATAATGTCATTTTGGTCACAGAATCTTTCAGTTACTAAATAAAATGACATCATTTTGGATTGAACCGATTATGACTAATTCAAATCGAATTAGTCCTCTTGAGTTTCAAAAAATAACATCGTTTTAATCATAAATTTTAGCTACCAAACAAAATCACATAATTTCGGACCGAACTGATTTGTGTCAGGCTCGTCCTCTTGAGTTTGGCTCATGTTGACTTCAAACCGAACCGAAATGCCAATGCTGCAGAATTGCACTCTGAAATCTCTTACCTAAACACCTAATTAGCATACTCTTGGCTCTTAAAGATTTGAGCTTTATAAGCACCAAGAAAGGGGGAAAAAAAAAAAGCTTACATTTTTACTTTTTTTTTGACCAAGATTGGATTTACATGTTTTTGGTTTTACTTTACAGGGTAATTGCACTGTTTCTAGCAAGAATTTTGATATATAAAAGGATCAAATCTCACCAGCCAAAAAATGGGTGTGAAGTTTTCGAAGCAACAGGGGCCAGGAAAAGTAGGAAACTTAAGTTTAGATCATTCCAAGTACTCATTCATCAACTATCTTACCACCAGCAACTACATTCGTAACTTGGTGTCTAAGCACAGAAGACGAATGCTCGTAGCAGGATATGACCTTGACATGTCCTACATCACAGACCAAATCTTAGCCATGTCATTTCCTGCAGAAAGAATGCGAGCCATGTATCGCAACCCTCTTTGGCAGGTCAAGTCTGTGCTCGATATGAGACATGGGACACATTACAAGGTAAGTGTAAGGAGCATTGTAACAAGCTCTTGAACTGCTACATTTCAGAAACCTTAACTTGGTTCTTTTTTTTTTTTTCAGGTCTATAACTTGTGCATTGAGGAAAGTTATGACCCATCAAACTTCCATGGTCGTGTTGAGAGATACCCTTTTGATGATAACCACGTCCCTCCTCTCCACATGATCAAGCTCTTTTGTGAAAGTGTCCATTCATGGCTGTCAAGTGATCCGAAAAATATTGCAGTAATACACTGCATGGTATTGCTGCTTAATGTTCTTTAGGATTTGGAGTTGATGTTGGCGTAGACTAATACTAATTGGATCAAAATTTGCAGGCAGGAAAAGGTCGTACAGGTTTAATGGTGTGTGCCTACCTTGTTTATACCGGTATGAAAGCAGAGGAAGCTCTTCAATTGTATGCAAATAAACGGACTACCAACAACCAAGGAGTAAGTTAAAAATGCTGGATAATGAAGTGAAAATTCTCTGCTGCTGCTGGTGATAAACTTGGATTTCCTTTTGTTTCTCTGGAAAATTATCAAACTGAATACCAGAAAAGTGTACTGATAAAACTTTGGTTGCTTCATCAACTGTCTAAGATCTGCTTAACTCTGGATAAGAATTCCTTTAAACTAATGTTGAGAAAGTTATGAAGGGCTTTCATGTTTGTATCTTATCTATATTCTGTTAGCTACTGTTTCATAGTGCATTGTGCAACAGGTTTCTATACCAAGCCAACGTCGATATGTGGAATACTGGGCAAGTGTGCTTTCTTTTCCACAAGGTTTTGGCAATGGAGTTGGACCCCCTAAAGTGAACTTGCCTGGATCATCTAGCCGAGAATTGCGACGGATTCGACTTTATGATGTGATTAACACTGACTCAGTCTTCTTTGTGGTCTCAGAGTTGCAGGAGGTAAACTCACAGAAAGAATGTTTCCTGGAAATCCAGTTGTCAACCAAGTTTGATTCTGGTCTGCTGAACTCAACATATATACTGTGTTTGCTAGACAATCCTGAAACATTTTTGTCCTGAATCACTATTTATTTAAGGTTTCTTTGTTGTTTATGATCTCACCAGAAAGAATTACTGATCATTTTTGGCAGATTTCGAGTCAGCTATATCGTCCACCTGTGGAAGTTATCAAAAGTTGCTGCAGACCAATCAAGAAAGGGTTCCATAGAAACAACAGTCCTCGTTATTATCTGTCATTCGTTGAAGGTGAAGATGAAGAGAAGAAATCAGAATCGGAAGAACCTCATATTGTTGTTCAGATGGACACAGAAAGCTCAGTAATTTATCAGAAAACCTGTCTTGACTACTATTTTGATAATCCTGTTCTAGTAAGTCACAATCACATTATCCACTGGTTTCACCTTCCTGACAAATGAATGAACTCCTGAACTAGTTTCTGCCTGATTCCGGCAGGTAGATGGAGATGTTCGGGTCATATTCTACCAGAAAATGATTGGAGGACGTCTATTCTATGTTTGCTTTAACACAGCTTTCATCAAGAATGGTTTGCTCCAGGTAAGTTTTTGCCAATTTCTGTTTTTCAATAGGATTGAAACAGAGTCAGAATAAATAGCTTGTTTCATTGCAATGCCCCTTTTCATGCAACTTGTTTCATTGCATATCATAAGGAATTTGAACAATCCTGCCTGTGAAATCTGAATATCATCAAGTGGCTATCATAATCTTGCAGTTGAAAATGCGGGATTTGGATAAACTTGGCAGCAAAGGTAGATCCATATGTGGCTCAGACTTCTGCTTGGAATTGTTCTTTGGTCCAGCTAACTCCAACTACTCTAGCTTGCCTTCAAGTGAAGATGATTTGTTCAGCTTTGTTGACTGATTCCAGAAGAAAAGAATCTTACGAGAAAGTCCTGCTTATTTATTTTTCCTGATAAAGATTGTGATATGGATGGGTCATGTACATATGAAAGTCCTCAGATTTTGAGGAGTATTGGTCATATGAGACCATGCTCTGTTTTTTAAATGCAGGAAATTAAAAAGAAAACTGGACCAAGAACTTAATTTTAAGCCAATAAGAGAAAACTTATTCAGAAAAATCAATCCAATTCGATTGACTTAATCATAAAATCTTTGAGCAGAATAAAATTTCAGTTTGATTTATTTTAATAATCGTCGTTGTTAAAAAATCAAGCAATTTATTAATTAATTTGTCGATTTTCGTAAACTAATCGATTTTATAAATCAATAAAAATCGATTAATTTTTATTTAACTGTCTTATTTTTTAATTAAACTTTAAATTCTTTGATGAATAAGAAGAGTCTCTTTCAATTATATTTCAAAATTTTTTTATTTTATTCAATTTTTAACCGATTTTATGACGATCTAATATCAGTTAAATCTTATATCTTTTATCTTATCGATTTAATTTTCAGTCTGATTTTTAAAATATTGTTAGTCACCTCATTCACTTTCTTGGCTATCCATTCATCTTCTTTTTTCCCCTTAATCTAAACATGTGGGCGTTTAAATGAATTTTTGAGTAAACCATTTGACAAATTAAGCGACAGACTAAGCAGTTCGAGTTAGGGATGATAATGAATCGGATAGCATTGGATTTGAGTCTAATTTTTTCCTCCGTAATGCTTGGATCCAACAATCTTAAATTCGGATTAATCAATGTTTAAGTAGCTCAAATCCTAATCTTAATTTCAGATTAATCAAATTTTAAGTAGCCCAATCTTTAAATTACAAATAAGATTGACATTTTTGCTCGAGCCCAATATGATCAAAAGTTAATAGATCAGGCTTGAATTGACCGAGTCTTAAAATTTTTTTTTAATAAAATAGGCCTCGAGGATAAGCTCGGGGCTTAGGTTTTGAATAAAATGTGGTCATTTTTATTTATATTTATATAAAAATAAAATTTTTTGGATTGAATTAAGCCTGACTAGAATACAGGTTGTCATGGCTTGATCGGGCTCAAGTATCTCTAGCCCGATTGGGCCTCGAACAGAGCTCAGCTAGGAAAGAAATAGAAGAAGAAAATATGAAGAAATGGTATAATTCCAAGCAATTAGAGGGGTACTGATAATCTTTTACTTAGTTGAATCAATTACATATCTTATTACTAAATCTTACAAATAAATTGTTTTATTGTAAAATATTAAGCCTTCATATTATGTTGAATCCGGTGAGCCTACTTACACGAGAGATCTTCATCACGAGCCTTGTAAGAGAATATATTCGTAAGCTTTGACACCATATTTCAACCCAAAACTTTAAGACAATAAGTTTATGGCTCCTTTCTACATATATGTTTTTCACTGAAATTGTGACATCCAAACAATTTCCCTCTCAAGTTTGAACTTCCACCCTGGGCTTGGATTCTCCTTAAGCGAAGATTTCTTTTTGTCTTTTTTTTAACAGCTCGAATATATGACGTCACCAAGAGCCTTTTTACTCTACCGATCTTAACAGCTCGAGTATAAATTGTGATTCTCATACTGATTTGAGTCTCGGGTCGGACCTGTGCTCTTTCAAAAATTTAACCTAACTCGGGCTAAGAGAGGTCGAACCCGGCCCACCTCAATAGTATTTTTATTAATTATAAATATTTATATACTTATATTTTGAGCTTAAATAACAGTCTGGAAGTATGATTCAGTAGTTCTGGATTTCCAGAACAAGACCCACCGGAATTTCTTAACTGCTGTTCTAAACCGCTTCCAATTTTCCTTAGCTTTCCGTTTGTTTCCCGGGAAACAAAGTAATTCTTCCGGGAACAGAAAAAAGTTAAAACCTTTCAGATATTTTCTCCCATGGCTACCGCCAAACACCAGCGATCCCTGGAGGAAATCGAGGACAAAATTCTCATGAAAATATTACTCGTCTCTCTCGCTGGTCCTGTTGAATCTGATTCTCGAGTTGTTTACTTGGAGATGACTGCCGGGGAGATCCTCAGCGAAGGTAGGGACTTGAAGCTCAACCGAGACTTGGTGGAGCGAGTTCTCGTTGACCGGCTCTCCGGTGAGTACTACGTCGCTGAGCCTCCCTTCAACTACCTTCTCGGATGCTACCGCCGTTCGTTGGAGGAGTTGAAGAAAGTCGCAAACATGAAGGACAAGAACGTGAAATCAGAGATTGAATTGTCCATCATGCAAGCTAAGAAGATATTTGTTTCTTATTTGAGAATCCACTTGGGAAACCCCGGTATGTTTCCCACGAATTCCGTTTCTCGTAGATTCGATGTCTCGCCTCTTCTACCGTTGCTCTTCGGCGCCGTGGAGGATGGGTTCGGCACCGGCGGAGCTCATCCTCCGCCACCGCCGGGATTTTTGGATGATTTGCTAAAAGAAGGGGATTTTGATAGCGTGGACCCAATCTTGAAAGGGCTTTACGAGGACTTAAGAGGGAATGTTATAAATGTTTCAGCTTTGGGGAACTTTCAGCAACCACTTAGAGCATTGTCTTATTTGGTTGGTTTTCCGGTTGGAGCTAAGTCGCTTGTGAACCATCCATGGTGGATACCCAAAGGAGCTTACTTGAATGGAAGAGTTATTGAGATGACGAGCATTTTGGGTCCCTTTTTTCATGTTAGTGCATTGCCTGATCAAAATATTTTAAAAAACGAACCTGATGTTGGGTGGGTGGATTCTTTCATTTTGTTGTAGTTTTGATTGTGAATGTGTGTTGGTTCTTATTTGTTGTTGAATTGTTAAAGTTGGGATGCTAAAGCAACTACAATTTTCTGACCAGGCAGCAATGCTTCTCTGAAGCTTCAACTCGGCGACCAGCTGATTTGTTATCTTCTTTCACAACCATTAAAACTCTTATGAATAGCTTATGTGATGAGCTTGGGAAAATTCTTCTGACTCTCCTTAGAGCTAGCGACACCCGTGAGCATGTTCTTCAGTACCTGGCAGAGGTTATTAATAGAAATTCATCAAGGGCCCAGATTCAGGTACTCGTCCTACTTGTCATTTGGTGTTGGTGCCAAAGTCAAATTTTGTATCATTTAACAAGCTATATCTGGCCTGTGGCATTAATTACGGATGAATTTCCATACACCTTTGTGTTTCTTTCATTTGCTGGTTACTTCCGAAAAGCATTCTAACATCATTCTAGGCTGGAAATTGTAAGATAGTTTGTCATTTTCTTTTTGACATTTCTTCGCCAACTAACTGTAGATAAAATGTATTTGCGTTTATGCATTTTGATGTATGAAAAGAAAAATGTATTTCTGAACTTTCCTTGTATCGTGTGCATTTGGAACAGGTTGATCCAATATCTTGTGCAAGTTCAGGCATGTTTGTCAATCTAAGTGCTGTCATGCTTCGCCTCTGTGAACCATTTTTGGATCCACATTTGACAAAGAGGGATAAAATCGATCCAAGATATGTATTTCACTGCAACCGTTTGGATCTAAGGTGATGATATGTTTTATAAATTCGGATAATGTCTTATATCATCTATTGGATTATCCTACTTTTCCTGAGTACCTTTGTTTTTTCTTGACTGACATCAGAGATTTGACGGCATTGCATGCCTCCTCAGAGGAAGTTAATGCCTGGATCAATAGGGATAATCCTGGGACAGTTGATGTCTCTGCACCACATTCTGGTGATCACAATAACCGCTTGCTACAATCTCAGGAGGCAACTAGTTCTAGTAGCAGTGCTGGTGAACTGAAGAATGCATTATGTGTGCCAAATAGTAGTGAAAGATTTGCATTTATTTGTGAATGCTTCTTTATGACAGCAAGGGTTCTCAACTTGGGTCTGTTAAAAGCATTTTCTGATTTTAAGCATCTAGTTCAGGTAATATATGCATGCCTGTGTATCATATATATAGTTTTATTATATATCCTCTTTTGCTTTCCTTGTGGCATGGTATGTTTGAAAGTTCTCTTCCATAGGTTCGACTTTCAAGCTGGTATCTTGACTACAGTCAAAAAACGATAATGGTTCTCACTTACTATTATCAATAACAATCCTACCAGGACATTTCGAGAGGCGAGGACACGCTTGCCACATTAAAAGCCTTGCAAGAGCAGGCAGATGGTCCACAGTTCGAGCTGGAAATTACTCGCCTTCAGAAGGAGCTGGAATTATATTCACAGGAAAAGCTTTGCTATGAAGCACAGATATTAAGGGTAAAAATTATCCTTGCTTGCCATCTTTGTCTCTCTCTAATACTGTAGAGATTCATAGTCTTTCTGATGAAATAATACCAGATATGCTAACTGCAAATACACTTATGCTTATCCGTCAATATTGGCTCTTTAATGGTGGGAGGGGTGATAATGATACCCATAGGTTTAAACAATGTCATTGTGAATACTTGACGGAGTCATTTCAATGGAATACTTTTCCGTAAATACACAAATTATTAAGAAATGTACAAATCAATAAAAAATTCCTTTCCTTAAATTTAAATAAGTAAATAAGGTTTTGAATAATAAGGATATGAATGTTTCCTATAAAAACCATTAAGATAACAATTCTTATTATGACCTTATTATGATTTAATGCAGCAATTTTACTTAATTCTATAAGGATTTTTTTATAGTTTAAACTCTTCTACAAAGAAACTCCTATAAATATAAATTAAAATTTTCTCCAAATTCTAATGTCAACAATTTGCAATGGGTGAGATTAAATATAATTGTATATCCTAGTACCAATTTAAAGGACAACTAGAAGAAGCTACAGAGAAATGATTAAAGAAAATTCGATAATGCGGAAGACCATAGGAAAGGAATCAGGAAAGGGTGACTATCTCCATTTTTCATATTTTACCAATGTCAACTATAAGTATGTGTGCAAAGAGTGTTTGTGTAGAACCTAACTCAAAAGAAGTGTCGTGTTTTGGAAAATATCTAACAGAAAAACAATGTAAATTATTAGCTAAACTTCTTATAGTGGAAATGCGATAATAAAATGGATCCTTTTGAAATAGGTAAATTAGTCTGTTAAACTAAAGAGCATTATGCAAGTAATGGCTTGAAGCAAAACTTTATGGAATGATTTCTTTTTGGCATGGTTGCATTATTTAACAGTTCTTTTATGATGCCCAAGGAAATGGGGGCATACTTTAAAAAGCATGGTCTTGTTCTAAAGATTGTGAATTTCACAGATTGTGGAAATACAATCTTCTTATTCATCCATAAAAGCATGCACAATTGCTTTGCTGTCTACTGTTTATGCAAAAATAGGGTTTCACTTTCTAGTTGAAGAAGCATCACTCTTATGACTACCATCTAGTTGGAAATAGCATTTCCACACGTATGCTAGCTTTTCCCACTTTCGCTGCTGCGAATCCCCACTTCTTACTCCATCTTGAACTGTTTCTGGTACGAATCTGTAAAAGCGGACAAGATGTATAACTATCTTTTCTTTCTGATACTGCTGGTATTTACTCTTCTTCTCTTTTAAAGGATGGAGCTTTTCTTCAGCGGGCACTTTCTTTCTACCGCTTGATGGTGATTTGGTTGGTGAACTTGGTCGGTGGATTTAAAATGCCTCTTCCACCAAACTGTCCCATGCTCTTTGCTGCTATGCCTGAGCATTTTGTTGAAGATGCAATGGAATTGCTCGTATTTGCTTCCAGGATTCCGAAAGCTTTGGATGGGGTCCCACTGGTAGTTTCTTCTTGTGTCCAAATGATT
The DNA here is from genome assembly GCA_027563595.1 of Erythroxylum suave. Taxonomy (NCBI): domain Eukaryota; kingdom Viridiplantae; phylum Streptophyta; class Magnoliopsida; order Malpighiales; family Erythroxylaceae; genus Erythroxylum; species Erythroxylum suave. The sequence continues at coordinate 28,544,027 of JAOSBN010000001.1, read as the reverse complement.
TGGTTGGCAATCTCAATAGACTTATGTATGTGGCTTCTTTGGTTTTAATGTTTCTCTTATCCTTGTTTTACAGGATGATTTTATGAACTTCATTATCATGTTCATGGCAAGCCCAACATATGTTAGAAACCCATATTTGAGAGCCAAAATGGTTGAAGTACTGAATTGCTGGATGCCTAGTAGAACGTAATTTGAGTATTCCAATTTTACATTGATAATCCCAAAAGTTATTGAATTAGCAAAAGGTAAACGCTTAGGTACTGAAAGTTCTTGGTTTACGTTTGCAGCAGTTCATCTGACACAGCAACTTTATTTGAGGGCCATCTATTGTCCCTTAAGTTTCTTGTGAGGAACCTCTTAAAGCTTTATGTTGACATTGAGTTCACTGGTTCTCACACGCAGGTGATTGTTGTTATCTAAGCTCAGTTTGACTGACTTGTTTATTCAGGAAAAGTAATTCCCTTCATCGTTTAATGTATTTCAACTAATTATTGCAAGTAAATTAGTCCCAACTCTTCAGTTTTTTGATAATCATAGTTCTCTGGCTAACTTACTTGGTGCTGGGTAGGGCATGTGTCTGATGTGTGTGTTTGTTGATCATACAAAGAAGAGTTTGATCCAACTAGAAAAAGCTGTTCTTATTATCAATCCTGAGAATCTTTCCTCAAAGTTATCTTGATGGAGAGATTCTTTTCTGTTCTTCGTAGTCATGAATTGTTAGCAAGCAATTAGAGAAGCTTTCTTTCTTTTTTTTTCTTTTCCTCATTTAGTCAATTGGGTTAAGAGAACCCTTCTCTTTGAGTTCTATAGTTCTTCAAGTTGAGCCATCCCTTGATATTTTTACTACATTAGAAGTTTCATATGATATTGCATATTTACCACCGTGATGATGTCATCTGTTGCTGTACACTAAGCTTCATTTCAGCTAACCTCTGGATATCAGCTCCTCCTATTTGTTAAATTTGATGTCTTAAACTGCACTGGAAGAATATGTTCACTATCTTCACTGTCTCTTATTTTTAATTCTATTCACCTTTTGTTTAGTACCATGTCATACCTTTCATCCAGTTCAGTCCACTAAACTGGTTATAACATAGGGTGTGAACAATCAGGTTAGTAACTTCCTTTGCACAATTGATGGTCTATAAATTTCTCTATAACCTCCAGCATGAAAATCTTCCACAATTAATACAACTGGAGGAATGAGAGTTTTTTTTTGTTGTATTACTTCTATTTATGACTTATAAGCTGTTTATGTTTATGTTTTTGTTATCTTGTGCAGTTCTATGACAAGTTTAACATTCGACATAATATTGCAGAGCTTCTTGAATACCTATGGCAGGTTCCTAGTCATCGTAATGCTTGGAGACAGGTATGGTAAAAGTACTAGAAATATGTAAATTTGTTTCAATTGATAACACATCTTTCTATCCAATTGTTCTGTGCTGTTTCAGATTGCCAAAGAAGAGGAAAAGGGTGTTTATTTGAATTTCTTGAACTTCCTGATCAACGATAGCATCTTTCTTCTTGATGAGAGTCTGAACAAAATTCTTGAACTCAAAGCGTTGGAAGCAGAGATGTCAAATACTGCAGAGTGGCAGCATAGACCACTGCAGGAAAGGCAGGAGAGAACTCGCCTTTTCCATTCCCAGGAGAATGTTGGTTTCTGTACTCATAAGTGCATGTAATTATCTCCCTGAAGAGAAAATACTGAATCAGTTAAATGACCTTGGTTCCTTTCAGATCATCCGAATTGATTTGAAGTTGGCAAATGAGGATGTGAGTATGCTAGCATTCACGTCAGAGCAGATAACTGCACCTTTCCTACTTCCTGAGATGGTAACCAGATTTTCCTTTTACCACTCCTTCAAGTAGGTTCCCTTTGCTTTGGTTTGTTCTCAGTAAGGAGCTCTGTATTTTCCACCTTTGCAGATTGAAAGAGTTGCCAGCATGCTCAATTACTTTCTATTGCAACTTGTTGGTCCACAAAGAAAGTCTTTGAGTTTGAAAGACCCTGAGAAGTATGAATTCCGGCCAAAAGATTTGCTTAAACAGGTTAGCATGAATCTCTGCTAGCATCGGCTACTCTATATCTCCTCTTTTTTTGTTCATGCACAAGAAACAAAAAGCCAAAAAACAGGGATTAGTTATGGGAAGGTCGGAAGGTGGTGGGAGTGACACCAAAGATTTAAGGTTCAGAGATTAGGGGACCACTTGCAATATTTAGATTCAACATGCATATATGACTGCATGGTGCTGCATTACCTAGTGAATCTTTAAGCCTGACATGCCTCTTAGCCCCTAAACCAAAGCTTTTATGATCAGATCCACGTCTTCCCTAACTGAATTCTGTTTATTCACTTGAAGATTGTGCGCATATACGTCCATTTAGCTAGGGGTGATGCAGAAAACATATTCCCAGCTACCATCTCAAAGGACGGAAGATCATACAATGAACAGGTAACTTGATGTGGAAAGTTCCAGAAAGATGTAATTTCCTCATTCTAGTCTGTTCTCAATTGTAACAGTTGATCATTGATAATTTGCCACGTTTTTTCTGTGCTCCAGTTATTTGGCGCTGCAGCTAGCATCCTTCAGAAAATTGGCGAAGAGGGAAGGATTATACGGGAATTCGTTGAGCTTGGTGCAAAAGCCAAAGTTGCAGCTTCCGAGGCAATGGAGACTGAAGCTACCCTGGGTGATATACCAGATGAATTCCTTGATCCAATCCAGGTATGACTCTTGCCTTTTCTTTTCATCTTTTTTGTTATTTTGTCACAATGGATTGAAGTTGGGACTTTTATTTGAACTGAACCACAACGAATATGATTCTGCTACCATTTGGAAGCATTGGGCTATAGATCGGCATTGGAAAATGGAAGAAATGGTTTTAGTATCATTATTTTACTGCTGCTAATTCTTTTTTACACTAATATCCCTTTCTACAGTACACCTTGATGAAGGATCCAGTGATTTTACCTTCTTCAAGAATCACAGTGGACAGACCTGTCATTCAAAGACATCTCCTTAGTGACAATGTAAATCTTCAACTTTTTTGGTTATATTTCAATTTTGTGCCAAAAGGGTCTTAGGCTCAAATATGGTAATGCTGATGCTAATTTATTGAATGTGAGTTGCAGACAGACCCATTCAACCGCTCCCATCTTACAGGGGATATGCTGATTCCGGATGTAGAGTTGAAGGCCAGGATAGAAGAGTTCATCAGATCCCAACACTTAAAAAGACATAGGGAAGACTTCAGTCTGCAAAGCACAAAAGCTACTATACAAACAACCACAGGTGACATGCTTATTGATTAGGACAATTCTCTAAGATTCTTCAAATTTGTAAATTTAGTCTATTGAGGTTCTACAATAAAGCAAATGCAAAGATTTTCATGGTGCTAGCGAGTAGTTCATATCAGTAATGAATGCTATAGAAAACATAATCGAGCATAATTCAACCACCAGACACAGCAATGATGCACGACGGCCTGTAGCAGTATTTGACAAATCGCTTGTAAGATTTAACACACATTTCACTCCTTTCCTTTCCCTTTTGGGAGATAGAAAGTATGTAAAGAAAGCATATGCACACACCATTAGAAGCAGAGTATTTCTTTACATGGTGCTGCAAATTCTTTTAACAACATTCTTCCTTTTGTGCAATAAGATGAGGTTATATTTCCTTAAATAATTAAGATGTCAAGTAGATAACTTGATGTTTAGACAAAAAGTTGGCAACCATAACCATCTTTAACACCAAGTGATCTTAAAACATACAAAACAGGAGGTTACGTATGCCTGAACCTGTAACCTTGTCAAACCTCTCCCTTTTCCTCCTTTCAGATCTCGATAATCTTAGATAACATTCAGAAAGAGCTAATCTCTGACAAAGCTTGTCCATGGGGAGTTGTACAATACATAACTGATAGTAAGCCCCAAATTTTGGCTTCTGGCAGGCTATGCCACTGTCGAGGCCAACTTACCTTACCAAATTCTTCAGACAGCTGTTCTGCAGTAATTTGAAGAAAATGCCAAACCCTTCTTATGGATTGCATACAGAACCCTGGCAGTGTTGGAACTTCCAGTCATTCTTTCCCATTCTTCCCTATCAAAGCTTGGATATGGGAATAGCTGCCTTCCGCTTTCCATGCTCGTGAGCAATGCTTATCGTACTCCTGCTGTGGCGCAGTAAGAACTCTGCAAATAGGATTTGGCTTTCCTCTGATGTTAAATCACCATGGTAACCCTGCAAATTATCAATATAACGTGGTTTTTAATCGAAGAACTGTTGTTTGGAGATAACTTAGCACTATCAAAGTGGTACTTTTTCGTCTTAAATGCCCCCATCATAGAATTATCAGTTAAGAGTCCTGATTAACATTGTCGTGTGAGGTTAACTGAACTTAATTAACCAAGTGTATAACAGAAAAATCAAAGGCACAGGAGCAGATGTACAGAGCATGCATGTCATGATCACAAGAACTGAACTGCAGATACGGACGTAGTCTCAGCACATTGAGGGACGCACACATGGGAGTAAGCATAGAATCCTAATTTATAACCAATAAACTTCTTTTATACTGTAGCTGTGGAACTTAATGGAATTAGTTAACACAGCGAATTTCAACTATTCACAGACCTCTGAATGCCAATTCCATTTCAGGGATTATATTCAGAAACGGCAATTATAACTATCATGGAGCATCATTTGTGTTTATAATGCCATCAACTATCAATGTAAGCCTATACAAGGTGAGTTCAACCATGTTATTTCAATCATCACATTCATCAAAAACAGAACAAAGCATTCCTAAATCACAAGAATCAGTCAGCAACAAGAGAATGAAGCAAGAAGAAACAAGCTCAGTCATATTATTTAGAACCAAAAGAACAGAATAAAGCATCCCCAAATCACAAGAATCAGTCAGCAACAAGAGAGCAACGCAAGAAGAAACAAGCTAATCCATATTATTCAGAACCAAAAAAAAAAAAAACAGAACAGAGCATTCCCAAATTACAAGGATCAGTCAGCAACAAGAGAAATGAAGCAAGAATAAACAAGCTATGTCATTATTTAAAGCCAAACTTTAGCTAAGTTATAACAAGAGAAATGACGCAAGAATCACCAAACTTTAGCTAAGTTATCTCTCGTCGACGTGATACACAGTAACAGTTATTACCAGGCGAGAAACTCTATCGCACACAGCATGGTGCATGAGTAGGCCAGCAGCAACTGAAACATTGAAGGAGTCTACCATGCCATTCATTGGAATGCTGCAGTGCAAATCTGAAAATTCTAAGGCCTCATCACTTATTCCCCTGTATCAGGGACCCTCTGATGTTAGTATTGAATTAACTGAAAATGGACAGTTGTTATTCATAATAGCAAGGGGCCAAAAAAAAAAAAAAAAGAGAACCATAATTGCTGCTACAATATAAAGAGGCATCTCAAGAGTATACACTTTAGAATGTATTACACTAGGAAGTATATTTATAATTTGCTCTCATATTTGTAACTTATAACTGTTAGTTTGCAAATCCTATATTCTGCAAGCAATTATATTTATGGATAAACTCTTTCAAATACCAAAAAGAGGGGGAAAAGATATTGCTCTTACTTTTCCAATTAGCTGTTAAAGTTTGAATAAATACCTATGTTCGTTACCAACCACTATTGCAGTAGGCCGTGACCAATCCATGTCATAAATGGAAACCTAAAGAGTGCATAAAAGACAGTAATACATCAAAAAAGCTACTCAACCCAGAACACATTGGTTCTTGTATTTGTTCAAACACATAATTCATTGATTACTTTGTTTAATTAATATCTATATGCGAATGAGCTAGTTAAGCAGTTGCATCTGAAAACAGCCTTGAGAAGAGTTGATTATTCTCAATCAACTAAAGGGAAAAGGATCCATACTGTATCCCTTCCAAGATGGGTTGTTGCAATTCGATAACCTCGAGATTTAAGAGCTTTGAAGCAATCTCGAGTAGAGTCCCAAAGTTCAATGTCCAACCACTTTTCTGCACCCATACTCACATGGCGGTTTTCCCTGTATCTGCAACAAGAACATAGGTGATGTAAGATACAAACACATCATATTTTCTCACTTCTCACCAAGCTCATTACAAAGCAGAAGCAAGACAACGTTTGTGGAGGTTGACACAACCAAGTCTAGAGCACCCCCTCAGTTTCACAAAACATTATGGCGAGCTCTAATTTCATTGGAGAACAATGAACAAAACGTTTCACTTGTGATTTAGAACTTTATCATTACAATCAGCTAAGGATTATGGGAACCAAGGCCAAACAACTAGCATAATAACAAAAACCAAGCAGTTGAGCATAAGAATTGAATCATTCATTTTACCTCAAACTACAAAGCAGTAGCAAGACTAACTTTTATGAAGGCTGACACATATAATGCCTCAATTCCAAGAAGCTTAGAGCACCTTCAGTTTCACAAAACAATATGGCAAGCTCTAATTTCAGTGGAGAACAAAGAACATAACGTTTCACTTTTTAGAACTTTACCGCTACAATCAGCTAAGGATTAAGGGAAGCAAGTCCAAAAATCGTCGCTAACATCATCACAAAAACCAATCAGTTGTGCATAAGAATTGAATCATTCCTTTCACCTCAAAATACGAAGCACCTTTTGGAGCTGTCGCACGACACAACATGCACAGACTGAAACCCCAACGCATCGGCTGACCTGAACGTGGCAGAAACATTTCCAAAGTCACTCAGGCCTTCCACCACCAAGCACACCGAGTAGCTCCGGCTCTTGACAGTTCTCCTAAACCTCTCTTTCCTCTCCTCCATTACGTACGGACTCACAGCCTCCACGACTTCATCACTCGTCAAGTACACCCCATTCGGACATTTGAACGCGTCGAAATACGGAAACCAACGACCCTCTTCACCGACCAGAGCCTTCCCCTTCCTCTCCATCTTCATCAGCCTCAAAACCTCGTCTTGATCCTTCAACAACTGCTCCACTTTATCGCTTTTCTCGGAGATATCATCGACTACCTCCACGGAAACTGCCCCATGTATCGAATTATAAGGTTTTGCATGGACTCTGAAAGGACCCACCTCTATAAAAAGCAAATAACCGCGAAAAATCAGAACTTCAACGCAAAAGCAACGAATCAACAGAGAAATCACATTCACGTGGGACTGCAGCCATAACAGCACCAAGAAGGCAGATGGGTGAAATTTCAGGTTAAAGATTACCTGCAGGAAGCGAGAGAGGACGCAAACTGAGAATAGATCGAGTGAAAGCGAGTTCAGGGATGGAGTACGCAGGTTGTTTGGAGAATGATGCATGTCTTAGGGCTTTGCAAGCTCTCATTTTTGTTGCCAATAAACGAAGGAGAACAGGAGTTGGGGTTTTAGAGGGGTTTATACTTATGGATAAGGGATTTGGCAATTGAATCTTTTTAAAATATTTTTAATAATTAAAAAAATCGAAATATTATTAAATAAATAAAATATTAAATTTTGTTTTATTATATTTTTCTCTTTAATAATATAATAATATTCAATGATAAAATTTAAAAGAATATGATTATTTCTACTTTAAATCTTAATTTTTAATAAAAATAGTCCTTTATATCACATATTAACTTTAAAATTTTTATTATCCACTCAAAACTTCTAATAAAATATTTATTAAAAATAAATTGAGTCTATTCATATTATTTATCTAATTATTAGAGGTTATAAACTTAAATTACAGTATGTAACCTAAATATTAAGATACTATATTATAAGTCAAAAGTCAACGTATCCGATACATAAAGATGTTCACATTACGGGAGTCTATAAAGGGTCATGATGTATACAACCTTTTCTTTGCATTTTTATAAAGAGATTGTTTCTATAACTTAAACATCTGACCTTATGGTCACAAAATATTATAACTATATAACTATTCATGAGAGTTCTGCTATTTAAAATTTTGATTTATATATCTTAATAATTTATATATTAATTATGAGAATTAATAAAATAGGTCTGACTTAACTTGAAGTCAATGAATCGAATTTAAGTTGACTGATATTTGAGCTCGACTCAAGTCGAAGGCACTAATTCAAATATATCGAACAGTTTGATTGCTTCATCAAAACGAAAATTTTTTTGACAATTAGTTCGTCCTTACCCGACCGGCCTATTATTATTCGTATTATTTATATTATGAATGTCAATGGGCCGAGCCTGGGTCATAGTGGCCTATGGCCCGATAAGCCAGGATGGGTCGACCCGCCATTTATTTTTTAAACTAAAAACTTTCAAAATAACATCATTTTGGAAATAAGGTCGTGGCTCGCCAATCCGAGCCAAAAGTGGGCTAGGCAGGTCAAACCTATTTTGTCATCCCTGCTTCAGGCTCTTAGTCCATATTCAGCTTTACTTGACGTATTCCGGTTTCAAGCCTATGATCCAAAAATTAAAAAAGGCTCGAACCCGGTCTAAAACCCGATCAACTCGGGTTGAATCTGTTGATTTCAGGTCGACCAGGCCGGACCAAGCAAAAGTTGTCATCCCGGAATTCCCTACAAATGTGGGAATCAACCATTATCACCCCACGCCCAGTGACGGCTGAGTTACGAAGTTGGTCACTTTCTTCCCTGAAACTCACTCAAAAAGCGGCTTAATCTCCTTCCACTTGATCACAAGCTACGTAGCAATGGAGAAGAAACCTCTCTCTGTCAGTCACCGGTTTGAAGTTAAAGTCATCGTAGGTCTGCTCTCATCACAGACAGACAGTTTTCTAAGATCATCCGTTACATACACCATACTTGGTTCAAGAATTCCATCACTTCCTACAGGATAAAGTGATCACCTGGAGACTTTGTTTCTCTGAGAACGGTGAGAAGATGACGGGTTGAATTGGAATTCCTGTTGAAATGTCCGAAAAGATTTGATTACAAAACATTCACAAAACAACGAAAACTTGCAAACAGAACACGCGATCGAACTTGACGATCTGCCTGCTTCTCAAATTCCAAACCATGTCTTTGAATAGTGCAGCAGTTTGATGGAAGTGGAGAAAAAAGACAGAAAGAGTCCCATGCCAATACACTATCACTTATTTTATGCAGGTAAAAAGGCTAATCCTGCTCACTCTGAATAGTATAGGGTTATAGGATAACATATGAAAGACGAAGTAAAAAATGTACAATCTGAATCTCTGAGGCCCGAAAAATTTGACCAGCAAAGTTACAGATGGTCGAGTTTCCTTTAGGATGGCTGCAATTCATTGCACGGCAAGAATAGGATTAGTTACTGGACATCTCTGTCGAGGAGGACGCCTGGTTCGCTTTCCCCATCCAGCGAGTCTTGTTTCCTCGAGTCCTAATTCTCCACATTTAGGCTGCTGTTGTTGGGTTGAAGTAGCTGCAGTTGACGCAGGAGTAGCACAGATTCGTGAACGTTTTCTCCCTCTACCTCCCTTGCTCTTGGGAGAGCTCAGGTGTGACCAAGTTGACTCCTGAATAGCACCAGTTGCTGTAAGTAGTCCTTCAATTGTTTGAAGATCTTCTGTCACATCGTTTCTGGACAGAGAAGTAAGACCTGGAAGTACATCTCTTTGAAAGTCCTTCCGTTGCCTTCCTCTTCTCGACTGGCCTCTCCGAGGCCTTCTTGACAATGTGATCTCATCTTTCATATTTTCCAGTGCCGGAGGTTCATAGTGACACTCTTCCACCTCCAATTCTTTCAAATTTAAGGTCATATATTCAAAGTAATCCATTACTTTCCACGTGAAATCTTCACAACCGATACCATTCGGTGAAGTTGACACATGATCGTTCTCATCGTCAGTAACAAAATCAGAAATTGCCTCCACAAACCACCGGAGAGAATCACTTAAGGAAGAGCTCAACTGGGGAGGAGAGGCATGATTATCCTGAAAATTATGAATCCCAGAAGAAGAGATGACAACCAATGCCTCCGCAGCCATCCTCATTAATCCTTCTTCAAAATCTTTGAAATTATCTTTAGTCAAGTTAACCGGTTCTTTAACTTCACCTTTTAGACATTGCTCTCCTATTGTAAAATCTTCTTCAGTTTCAAAAATCACTGGTGCCTCCAGGTCTATCTCCATTGCACCCTCCATCCTGGCTATTGGAGGAAACCTTGCCAGCTGAGCATCTTTGTCAGTCACACTGACATTCAAATCGATATTGCATCTAGCATCATCACTAGAATCAGTTGATACCTTAGCTACAAATGAGACGGGATTAAAATTTCGATCTGCATCAAGTAAGCCAACTTTGAAAGAGTCAGCGTCCTTAATATCTGCAGCACGACCACTGGGCTTTGAGTGAGAGGTCGCAGAAGGTGGGTCTTTTAACAAATGGTTTTCCACTACAGGAAGTCCCAGAATTTTCCTCTTGCTTGAACAGTCACCAACTTCTGTTTTCCTGCACACAGCATTTTGTGAACCTGCCATTGATGCAGAATCGTGCACAAAGCTTTGAGGAAGGTTCTTCAGCATTTCAGCTTTGTGAAAGCTTTGCAGGAAATCCAAATTCATATGCTGAGAGCCATTCCTCACTTCAGGAGATCTTCCATTGCAGACTGAATTAACTTTAAGCCAAGACGACAATCCTCCAGTTGGATTTTCTTCAGTTTTTGGACTATCAACACTGAACTTCGAATCTGAAGTTATGTCCTTCTGGTAATTCTTCAGAAGACAAGTCATATTTGCTTGTCCTCTTGACTTTGCATTCATCAACCAGCCTAAGCCCTTACAATTATTTGTAGAACTACTGACTGGAATTTGTTCAGAAACAGAACCACTGCTAGGGAACCCATTAGCATAGCCAAATCCATCTGCACCATGGCAAATCCGTGATTCCTTAGACTCCAACTCTGAAACAGTACATGAGGCGTTTTTGCAGGATTCTGCTCTGGAACTTGGAAATGGTTTTATCATTCCATCATAAAGGCCATGTGCTGGATTTTCCTCGATGGATACAAAATTCTCTCCCAACTTAGCTGAAAATTTTTTCCAGCATGAAAATGAGGATGACTCCAAATTATTCGGGTTGGATTCTGGTTTAAGTGGTTGCTTAACTAGTTTATCTAATCCCATACCAGATTCAGTATGACTTCTTTCAGAGATTTCCACACCAAATATCATCTTCTTAATCCTATGTTCTGTCTTAGTATGGTAGATATCACATCCTTTGCTGCTTCCAACTTGTGATGATTCACTAAGCGTATGCATATATCCATGACGAAGATTTTCATGTTGAGGATTCCTGTTCCCCAAAATTTGGCCTGAAAATAGCCACATTAAGCATCAGATTGGAGTTCAGATGTTCTAACAGTAATAGCTACTTGCAAGATATCCAATATTTTTTCAGATAATCAAAGGTACAACAAAAGATAAAAGATAAAGAAACATGATGCTTTTTTCAAACACAGAAAGAGAATATGATACATCTGCAATCTAATGATTTTTCCCTCCTCCACTTTTACTGCAGTTAGGCTGTTTAAGAAGATACAGAATTGAAAAAAATCTAAAGAAAGTAACGAGAAAATTTTCTCTGTTCTTTGAACATAATTTTCCTTACATAAAAGGACATAACATATTTTAGAACACAAAAATACCAGTGAAGGTTTTCTTTCAGAAGATTGTATGATTTTCTTCATCACAAGTCTTGAAAATGTACTGAAATCTGCCAAAACATGCCTTCACAAGATTATATTGTTGATGTACATTTATGTGAAGATGAGTTTCCCTAGCTATTGTTTTTCCTATTTTTGTGTTGCAGATTTTTTCCTATTTTTGTGTTGCAGATTTTTATCAATCAGACTATACTCCTGAGTTTCTGGTATTCATTTTTTGCTATTAATCGGTGGACTTTCTAGGATATAAATGATGGAAATCAAAATCATCAATCTCATCAGAATGACTCCTTAACTAACTGAGCTCAAGAGAATTCCATAAGGTTTAAATCATTCATTACCAGATGTGAAACTATAAGATAATGACGATTCCTGTTTCCTTTGATTCTCCAAGGTGGAACTGGATGTATCAACTCTGATATCATTCTCTTCGTAGAGGTTTTGAGAAATTTCCTTGGCTGTACCTTGGATGTCTGAGCAGGAATTTGCAAATGGAATGTGTCCTCCTTGCTTATGGCAGGTAACCGTGCCTAGAATATCGATGCAAGCTGTACCAGATGCTTTCTCAATCTTAAAAGGTTCATTCAAATCAGTAAATCCTTTTGTCCCCTTTAAGTTCATATTGGGACCAAATGCACCACCATTGCAGAGAGGGTACACACCACTTCGGCAAGACAAACCCACACTATTACCTAAAACAGTCTCACAATTTTTGTTAGGTGAGTAACTATCCAATCCTGACCTACCATGTGTCTGTTGATTATCATCCTCATCATAAATGTATTTGTCTGCTGGAAGTTCAAGATCAAACTTTCTCTGCAACTTTTTTGATCTGACTCCAAAATTTTCATCATCCTTAAACCTTAATGCTTTTTGGGGGTTATTACAACCAGATTGCATGATCTTCCCGTTCATGTAAATCGGTGATTGGATATTATCAGCATCTGATGTAAATGGCATATAACGATTAAAATTTGCGAAAAGAGAATTTGGATGTCGATTCTTTTTTTCATCTTCTGGAGAAAAGGTAAAAGAACTTGACTGTGATTGTCCTACAGTATGTAGAGGCATTTGTGATTCTTTATTTCTGACTTCATTCATAATGTCCATTTGCATCTTATAAAGACGATGAAGCTCCTGAAGCTGGATAATCATAAAAGATCGTGAAGTAAGAGAGCTGGACAATGCTAACATTTGAAAACCTTTTTGCCAAAAGACGTAAACGTTTCTTCAATTCATATCAAATTAATCATAGCTTTAATGTTATATAACTCACAGGAAGTAAAGCATACCTGGTGTCTGAAAATGACTTCCTGCTTCAATATTGTTTCCTTCAGTTGCTCCTCGTCATAATTCAGGCGGCCATCCATTTCCCGCTTAGACGGAAACAAGGCATGATACCGTCCAAAGGCTTTCTGATGATTTGCAGGCCAGCTCACGTTACCAGTATTCCCATTTAACTCCCTCATCGAATCATATCCTGGCAGATACATCTCGTACTGCACCTCAGCTCCCATTCCTGCAAATGTCTGAGAAAAAGTTTCAAGTTTAGTCGGACAGAGCAGCTTAGTAAAAGCAAGAAAATCCAGTTTTTCACATTCTCTAAACTTCAGTTTTATTATAAACTCGCGTTCAGTACATACCAAGTTCAGTACATAATTTACTCCTGCAAATTTGCAGCTGTACGACCCTTTCATAACCCAATCAAAACCAACATACCGGAGCTATCCGGTACTAGTCAGAGCCGCCGTAATGCAGATATGATTCATCTTTAACTTCTAATAACCTATATCATGTGGAACCTTATCAGTTCAAAGCTTGAAGAAACAAACGGCCAACTTCTCAAATGAAGAATGTAATGAACCTTTTCACAAACTCTTGGTAAGCATTATGGACTAACCCGATTTATGGCTATGTCATTGATTGAAGTTGCAATAACAATTGAAGAATCCGGCCGGCCAGACGCCTCTGCAACCGACGGAGAACTTATAAATATCAAGGAGAAAGAGAAGATTCATCGAAATTCCACTCACAGAAACCATCAAAGAACCAATAATGGAGTAGGAATAATTGTCTAACAACAAAAAGAAGAACAAGCGAAAGAAACACATATTCAAGTCAAGCAGCTTACCAAAAATGAATCATAAAGCATAACTGAGAGATGGATGGAGGGAGAAAGATGAAGAGAAAACAAAAGTCCAGGTATCATACAAAGAGAAACAAAAAGAAACGACTCATAGTAGCTTCCACCACCACCAATCCACAACAGAATTCCCCTCAGAACTCTCTGAAACAGTGAAACTCCATTGAAGTCTGAGAAAAACCAAAAAGAACCCAAACAACAAGGTGGGCATCTATGTACTGCCATTAAGAACAATCTAAAATCATCAACACCAGAAAAAAAAATACTTTTTATGGAGAAGAACACAGACCTGCTGGGCCAGTGTCTGATATGTGAACTGAAAGGAAATGACATTTTCTCCATACAACCTCACACAAATGTAGTAGTTAAACTTGTTTTAAATTTGTTTTATTTATTTTTTCTATTATTGCTTGGTCAAATAGTTAGTTCCTAATTTGTAGGAGTTTATGCTGTTAGTGCAAATAATGGTGCAGATCTGTTACAACAGATCAGTGCTAATTTTGACTATATATTGCTGTGTATCTTAGAGGTTTTTATTGAGTGGTAGAATAATAAACTCTTTTCCTCTATTCTGTTGTGTTGGTCTCGTTTTGCTGTTCTTTTGTACTATCTGGTATTCTAACACTTGGTATCAGAGCCTTAAGATCAAGGCCTACACAATGTCTCATCTAGAGATAGAGAGAGAAAGATTATTGAGAGAGAGAGAGTAGAAAGAACGAGAGCAGAAGGACAGCGAAGACACCTCTAATGAAGGGATTTCCTCTACAGTTGAAGGAGCCTTGTTTCCCGAAAAAGAAGGTTCGGTCACCTTGAAATATCCCATGCTGACGAAGAGCAACTATGAGGCATGGGCTATAAAGATGGAGGTCTTTATGATGGCTCAAGGTGTGTGGGATGCAGTTGAGTCACCTGGCCCAGTTGATAAACGGAGAGATAAGATGGCATTGGCGGCCATTTACCAAGGTATAGGAGAAGATACCTTGCTTCAATTGGGTGCGAAGAAGACTGCAAAAGAGGCATGGAACATGCTGAAAACCATGAACCAAGGCGCTGATAGGGTGAAAGAGGTGCGAACTCAGACATTGTGGAGGGAGTTCGAAGCCTTGAGAATGAGCGATTCGGAGAATGTTGATGATTTCTCGGGAAAACTTACAATTATCGTCAACAAATTGAAGAGCCTTGGGAATACTGTAGAGGACGAGAAGGTGGTGAAGAAGCTGTTAAGATCAGTTTCGTCAAAGTTTCTTCAGATTGCGTCCACCATTGAAGAGTTTAGTGACCTAACCACCAAATCAATTGAGGAGGTGATAGGTTCACTCAAAGCTCATGAAGAAAGATTGCTGAGTTGTGGTGGGAGATCTGACGAAACAGTTCTTCTTACAAGAGCAGAGTGGAAGGCGAAGGAAGAAGCTGATAAGAACAAAGGAAAATCAAAAGAAACCACCAGCTCGAGAGGTGGACGAGGAAGAGGACGTGGTCGAGGCAGGAACAGTGACAGTCATCAAAGAGAGGAGGAAGATCCGCAACAACAAAGGAGGAAATTTGATAAATCAAAAATCAAATGCTATGAGTGCGGAAAAATGGGACATTTCGCATCAGAATGCTCATCGAAGGAGAAAGATGAGCAAGCAAATCTGACCGAGAGAGATGATGAAGAACAGTCCCTATTGATGATTCAAACTTGTGAGCTGAATGGTCAGATCTATGTTGAAGAACCCTCTAAGATGATGATTGAAGCTGTCGAATTGAATGAGGCTCAAGGAGAAGCGTATGTTGCTGCCACGAATGGGTGTCTCATGAAAGGAACAG
>JAOSBN010000001.1:28500853-28511521 GCA_027563595.1 Erythroxylum suave | reverse complement strand
GATGTGGAGAAGACAGCTTTTTGCACTCATGACGGCCACTTTGAGTTCTTGGTTATGCCTTTCGGCTTAACCAACGCGCCTTCTACCTTTCAGGCGCTTATGAATAAGGTCTTCCGTCCATTCCTCCGTAAATTCGTTTTGGTTTTTTTTGATGATATCTTAGTTTATAGTGGCACTTGGGAGGCACATTTAAATCATTTGCAGCAGGTGTTTTTGTTACTGTGAAGTAATCAGCTTGTTGCTAAATGATCGAAGTGTCAATTTGGGTGTTCAAAGATTGGCTATTTAGGCCATGTTATCTCGGCCAAGGGCGTAGCAGTTGATCCGGAGAAAATTAGTGCTATACAATCATGGCCCATTCCTCGTTCTGTGAAAGAGGTGCGCAGTTTCCTTGGGTTGTCCGGCTATTACAGACATTTCATCAGGAATTATGCTTCCATTGCTGGTCCTTTAACAGATTTGTTGCGAAAAGATAATTTCAAGTGGACAACTGAGACAGAAACTGCTTTTATACAGCTGAAGGCCTTGCTTGCTTCTGCACTGATACTTCACCTTCCCGATTTTTCACAGCCTTTTGCATTAGAAATTGATGCATCCAGCCAAGGAATTGGAGCAGTTCTTTCACAGGGCAAGCATCCAATAGCATTCTTTAGCCAAAAGTTATGTCCACGCATGCAACAGGCATCTACCTATCATCGTGAGATGTATGCAATAACCCAAGCTGTCTCCAAATGGCGCCAGTGTCTGCTAGGGAGTCATTTCACAATTTATACCGACCAACAATCACTTAAAAGTTTGACGGATCAACTCATTCAGACACCGGAACAACAAAAATGGTTGAGTAAACTCTTGGGATATGATTTTGAAATTATCTACTGAGCAGGGAGTTTGAATGCTGCGGCAGATGCTTTGTCGAGGGTTTCACTTGCTCAGTTATTTCCGCTCTCTACTGTCACCTACAATATTGTTGATCAGCTTCGGAAAGCAGCAAAATCTCACCCTGAATTGCTCAAGTTACAAGAGCAATTGCTCACAGACCGGGATGCCATTCCTGGCTTTTCTTTAGTTGATGGATAACTATTATTTAAGGGACGTCTGGTTATCCCTTCCGATTCTGACTTGAAGTCGAATTTACTGCAAGATTTTCATGCTTCATTGTTGGGTGGACATTCAGGCATCATGCGGACTTTCCACCGTCTGTCTTCCAATTTTTTTTGGCCACAGATGCGTCGAGATGTGCAAGATTTCGTCTCAAGATGTCAAATTTGTCAGCAAATGAAGGACTCATTTCAAAAGCCTGCAGGACTTTTGCAGCCATTGGCACTTCCAGATCTTGTTTTTGAGAGCATATCCATGGACTTCATCACGGGCTTACCGCCTTCAAAGGGCAAATCAGTGATTCTGGTGGTTATAGACAGATTATCAAAATACGAGCATTTCATTGCTCTAACCGCTCCGTTGACTAGTGAGAATGTGGCTTCCGTATTTGTTCAGGAGATAATTCGCCTTCATGGTATACCACAGTCCATCATTACTGATCGGGATCCGAAATTCTTGACTCCATTTTGGAAGGAAATACATAGATTGCAGGGCACCTCACTTTCTCATAGTACCGCATACCACCCTCAAACGGATGGGCAAACCAAAGCTTTAAATAAAGTGTTGGAGATGTACTTGCGTTGCTTTGCCAGTGACAGTCCTTCCACCTGGTCTTCTATACTTCCATGGGCAGAGTATTGGTAAAATACTTCGTATCAAACTTCTGCCAAGATTACCCCATTTGAGGCGCTCTATGGTCGCCCTCCTCCTTCAATGGCTCGTTATATCAGTGGTTCCTCACCGGCAAGAAGTCCAGTTTAATGAGGGTGACTGGGTTTATGTCCGTTTACAGCCTTATCGTCAGAATTCTATTCGTTTACGAAGGCATAGCAAATTAGGACCTCGTTATTTTGGTCCTTTCCAGATTATTAAACGCATTGGCCAGGTTGCCTATAAATTAGATTTACCAGAAGTCGCTCGCATCCACCCAGTCTTTCATGTGTCACTTTTACGTCGTTGCGTTGGTGTTCCAGAGAATCAGATAACACCGCTTCATCTTGGGGATACTACATCTACATTGGTTTTGCAACCGGCTGCTGTCTTGCAAAAATGCCACCTCAAGAAAGGAGAATGTGTTGTCGAACAATGGTTAATCCACTGGGAAGGACTTCCGGAGAGCGCTGCCACGTGGGAGGATAAGGAGCAATTGCTGAAGTCATTTGATTGTTTGAACCTTGCGGACAAGGTTCTTTCAGAGGATGGGAGTAATGTTGTGAGTGCAAAGCCCAACAGCGTAGCTGAGTCCAATATGGTAGCTGTTGGTGGAGTTGAGTCCAATAATCCAACTGATACAGGTCATACAACACAGGAGGTGCGTAGGAGTAATAGGAGGCGTACCCTTCCAGCTAAGTTGAGTGATTACGTGATGTCAATAGCGGAGTAGATGGTGTGAGCAATTATACACAGTATACGGTTATATACAGATATACAAGAGGAGAGTTAGTTATGTTGATTGTTGATGTAATCTCTCTCTTCTCATCTTTCTGTTTCTTTTCTTATGAACGTGGTTTCCTGGTTGCCTTTGAAACCAGAGGAATAATAGATTGAGGATTTTCTTCTTGCTGGAGGAATCCTTCGTTGAGTTTACTCCAAACTCCCAAAGCTGAATGAATTGATTCTGGGGCACAAAACACTAAAGATATTATATCTGAATCTGACTGCACCATCATTAAAAAACAAAGAAAGAAAATGACATGATATCTTAAATGCAGTGAAGATTCTGCACCGAAACAAAGAAATGATCTAACAGGGGAACACCATCAATCAATCAATCCAAGTTCTTAAAATGACAACTATGATAATTTGTCCATCAATAAAGACTTGGAAGTGTGCTCAAAAGATGGAACATTTTCAAGCATCAAAAACAGTCACTATATGTGATTTATTTAAAAAGAGAAATACTAACTCTAGAAGAAAAACTTTGCAAAATAAGTTGCAGCCACATAAAATTGGTCACCAAGCAACGTATGTACATGTAAGGCCACTTGCAGTAAATCTAGGTCATTTACCTCCAAAGAATTTAACAAGGCAAACCAATTTGTATAGTATCTAAAATGAAAATCCAGAACCAACTGCCAGAGAATGGAAGTTGACAAATATGACTTCTTAGTGATTGCACCTAGGAAAGGATTCACTAGTTGCAACTATAGCATGGATAACCTTCATAAGAAAGAGACTAAGGAATGCACCATCAGTAAGAAATCAACGGACTGATGATAAAAAGAAGGGAGCGAGAAAGATAAACCTTCTGCTCGATGTATATGATGATCTAGAACATTAACAAGCATTTTGAGATCAGTGATTGGCAATGACAGCCACTCTGCTTCATCACGTCCATCACTAGGAACTTCAGCTCTTCCACATAAATCCTCCGACATTTCACAGAAGTTCCCAATGGTGGCCTCTAGAAAAGTTGTATGTACCATAAGCTTAGCGTTAGGAATGAACAAAACACGCACAAAAACACATATAGTTGGTTCACATCTTATGCTAGGTCACCTTGAAGCTCAACAGGCTCTGGTTGATCAAATGTCGAGATATCATCACTAACTTTCTTCTTGACTTTAGGTTTTCTCGAAGATGATGTAACCTCCTAAAGTTAAACTTCCATGTCAGGGATAAAGTGCAACCCAATCTTACATAAAGACATATGAATAAACATACATGCAGAGTGTGATCTAGCTGATGAGTTTGACTTCCCGGACTCTTTCCACAAGACTTTGAGCAGATGTGCTCTGCTCTATGGACTTGTTTTCAAATATTCTACTCCCAGCAACCTGCTATTTACCTGAGAAACTTGGAATAAATTCAAAAAACCACAAGCACAATACCACTAAATCATACATAAATACTCTATTATGAATTAGGACAAAAAGTTATGGATACTATAGATCAAACTCATAGTATCCTTAAATGGTTAACACAAGGCATCAACAAATTATGCTAAAAAATTTACTACCTCCGAAACCACACTACTAGCTTTTAATTATGTTCAATTGTCTCAGTTCCTATCAACTATAAAAATACATATATTTTCTGACAGAATTTCAAGTCTTATAAAATTCTACCTATCTAAACACCACAATAATAACTGTACATGCATGACACTGTAGCATGTCGATATGCCCAACACTGCAAGAAATATTTTTATTTTTCTACCCCAAGTTGCAGCGGTATGCCATTCATCCATCTCAACATCTTCTCCAGCAAAAGGGTCTTTTCAGAAAAGTCCTTTCATTTTCACAATATGATGGATTCTTCTAATTAGCAGTTCAAGTGGCCTATGAATAATCATGTCTATCAAATTGAGCAGCCAACTTCGACTCAAGCTTCCAAAGCTCAATTTCCAGGAAAGTTTAGTGTCCAAGCATCAAAACTATGTCATGAATATTAGGATTCTGTCATTTTGAGTCTCCACAAATATTGTAACCAATAGTCCGTGAGAAAACGGTCAACTATCCCCCAATACTTATTTCTTCTGTTAGAAAGACGTGTGGCCTCGAATTAATCAAATAATAGTCAATTATCAACCTCACACTAAGAAGGAAAAATGATCTCTCTTCTTAACGAAACTAAAAAATCTAAGAAACCTATCATGTAACAAATCAATTATTCTCTTTTGTAAGGGAAAACTCACTAGACAAACATATTCATCTTAAGTAGAAACTATACATCAAAGAGCAATAGTGTGTATTTTGTTTACCAGGGGTTACATACTCGAATGCTTCAGGATTGTATCGGAGAACCTGCTCGTGCAGTTCCAAGGGCTCAGCATAACCAAATGGAACTGGTCTCGTCTACCCCCAAGATATTTGCAAATAAACAACCATGTAAATCTCAACACAATTGAATAGTGCTATCAACTAATAAAAAACAGCAATAGGTTTAAGAAGTCAAACCACAGAAAAACAGTTGTCTGCATTCAGAAACCACTCTGAACTGCTCCAGTTAAAATTTAAAGCTCGTACTTAGTCTAATATTTACCACAAACCGAGAAAAACAAAAGGTAAACGAACGAAAACCATATTTATTTACTCTACTCAAACGAAAATCTCAAAGAGTCCGCACCGAGGATAAAACTCCAAATTCAAGTACAGCTCATTCAAAATATTCTTCATGTTTCATTTCAAAGTCTACAACACCGTAATGGACACAGTTGACCAGCAAAACCGAATTCAATCAACATCCTCACTCTATTTTGACTAACAGCCATATTCCCACCAACTCCAAATCACTTCACAAACTTAAACAACTAAAACAGCCAAAGACTTACAGGTAAGAAACATCAGCTTTGGCAAGCAGATCAGCAATTCTCAGGAACTGAGCGAGAATCACGATCTCAACACAACTGAATAGTGCTATCAACTAATAAAAAACAGCAATAGGTTTAAGAAGTCAAACCACAGAAAAACAGTTGTCTGCATTCAGAAACCACTCTGAACTGCTCCAGTTAAAATTTAAAGCTCGTACTTAGTCTAATATTTACCACAAACCGAGAAAAACAAAAGGTAAACGAACGAAAACCATATTTATTTACTCTACTCAAACGAAAATCTCAAAGAGTCCGCACCGAGGATAAAACTCCAAATTCAAGTACAGCTCATTCAAAATATTCTTCATGTTTCATTTCAAAGTCTACAACACCGTAATGGACACAGTTGACCAGCAAAACCGAATTCAATCAACATCCTCACTCTATTTTGACTAACAGCCATATTCCCACCAACTCCAAATCACTTCACAAACTTAAACAACTAAAACAGCCAAAGACTTACAGGTAAGAAACATCAGCTTTGGCAAGCAGATCAGCAATTCTCAGGAACTGAGCGAGAATCACGTTCCGCTCAGAGGCCACGCACTTCAAACACTAGGAGCTTCGTCGAACAACCGGAGCTCTGTATCCGACGCACCAAGCGAAGGCAACGGCGAGCACGGTGCTACCTCCGAGTGTATCGAGTTGGATAGTCTGATTCCCTTGGGACCCGAACCCAAAACTATAGTATTCGAATTTGATTTGGTTAACGATGTCGGCGCAGTTAAAAGAGCATGAACATAGTGTGGCAGGAAAGTGGCACGTGGTAATAATGCGGAAGGTCAAGGGCAATTCAGGAAGATCAAGGGGTCTTTTTTAAGATCCGAGTCCTAGAATGAGAGAGAACAAAATAAAGGAAGCAATTGGCGGGGAAAGTGATAAAATTTGAATACATAGGAAAGAAAAACAAACTACATAAACAAATCAACTGTAGGTCATGCTCCATAGTTCTTTGCCTTTCTAGGAGTGCGTTCTTTATCTCTTACTAATAATTTGTTATTTCTTTGTTCGTATTTGGGAAATAAATAAATTTATAGCTCCTATTTTAATTTATTTTAACTATATTAGAGCAAAAGAGTTTGATTAACCATATTACCAAATTACCCTCAATTGACTGTAGTTTATCTTCCTCTTGTTAATTTAGCTGAATGGGTTTTGGGTAATAAAAATAAAAATTTAAAAATTTAAGAAAAACATATAATTATCAAATATCTTGTTAATTTCTTTAATGTTAAGTTAATTTTAGATTTTATTGTTTTTATTTATTTTCAATATTTAAAAACTTATATATTTCTTTTAAATTTCTCTTTTTTATATTCTATTAATTTGTTGTTTATTTTTATTTTGAATTATATTTTTAACACAAAATATTAAGAAATATATTAATTAGTTAATTTTATAGTGATATTTTTTATAGTTTAAACTCTTTTAAAAGAAATTTATATAAATATAAAATTTAAAATAAAGTCTCTTAACTTGCAGAGATAAGAGTGCGTACTACTAAATCTCCTCAAACCCTCCATTTTAGTAGAATTTTACTAGATAATTGTTGTTGTATAAATTTAAAATAAAAAATCTCAACTTTTCTTATTTTTCCAAATAATTATTTAATATGGTTTTGTTTTATTTTTTATTTATTTTTTGATCATGAGAAAAAACAAAGTTAAGATAGATAGATCTAAACTTGGTGTGATGTGTTTAATGTTATAATGTCAAGTGATTTTCTTGGCTGTTGGTTGCCCTTTGTCTCGACCTTATCATTTCCTTTACTATGAGATATTGGTCAAATGTGTAGGTTGGATTTTATGTATGAAATGTCATTTCTTTCCCTTTCCTTTTCTCACCAAGCAAACACTAACTTCAAATACTAAATTATTCCTAATACCTTCCCCCATTCAATGTACAATCAACTGAGAACATAAAATGTGAAAATGGGTTTATTTTTAGTAAAACATGTTCAATGGAGAGGGGACACCTTCCATTAGTATTAATAGTTTCTAGTAATGATAAATTGATTCAAATTCAGTCTGACTCTAAGTTGACCGAATTCTAAAACCTTAAAACGATGTTATTTTGTTAGGTTTCAACAGGTCCGTTTCTAATATTTTATAGGTACTAGGCATAGTTAAAAAAAAGTTCCTATTTTTACTTGTTTTTAAGCCTTCTCAAAAAAAAAAAAAATAAGGGGCCTTTTTATTGTTCTTTATGAGATCAAGAGTAGATTCTATTTTGATTCATTTTATTTTTTATGAAGATAAAAATGGGTACTATTTTATCATTTATAAGGATGGGCCCTGAACGGGTGCCCGCCTTGCTCTTACCCAAGGCCAACCCTAGGTTTCAAGTTATTCAACGTTTTAAAGTTGAATTAGTAATAAGGAAAAAAAATTTTAATCATATTGTGAATAGTTTCCTTAACCTTAGAATTACATGAAATTTGTGTTCTTTTTAATAAAAAGGTTAAACTTATATTAACCAATCTGACTCGAGTTAACAGATAGGGATGGCAATGGGTTGGCCCATGGGCGGGCTAGCCCCCGCTAAGTTTTTTAAAATAAGTTTTATAAAATTAAAAATATAGAATAATTTATTTTTTAATTAGATTAGGATCTGAGTTGCTCAGACCCAAGCTTACTCGAGACCTAACTATTCTAAGTAAAATGATTGTTTTAATTAAAATAATTGGACCTCAAGTTTGTCTAAGCCTAGGCCTAGCCCATGAGACCGGCCCATTTAACACAACTAAATTTAGGCTCATGGGCCAAAAGTTATCATCCCTATTAACAGATAAAATTTTAAATTAACCAAGTTTCGAAACTTCAAAACAATGTTATGTTGTCAGGTTTCAAGTTATTCAACTATTTAATTTGAATCCACATATAAAAATAGTCTAAATCATATTGTTTCAACCTTAGAATCATCACATTAAGTTTTGTGTTTGTTTCTAATAAAAAGGTGAAACCTACACATCTACACTTTAACATATTCTCTTCTCCTTTTTAACATAGAATGAAAATAGGTAGTTCTTAGTTATGACTTGGTGCAATACATGAAATTATATTTTTAGATTTAATAATTAATCATTCAAGCCAACTCTAACATTAGAGGTGGCAAAAAGAGCCCAACCTACTTTTGGCCCAGATTGATCAGGGTCAACCGGTTGGGCCATGGGCTGTTTTATAAAAAATAACGTTGTTTTGAAAGTTTTTTCCTTAAAAAAAACAAATAGTGGGCCCACACGTGGCCCGTCGAATCATAGCCAGGCCGTGGGCCTACCCATCTCAACCCGTCAGCCCGCCATGGCCAGGGGCAACCTGGGGCCGGGTTTAGTCCATTGACATCCTTATCTAACATAAATAAATATCTGAACACTCTTTGTTTATCATATACTTTTTGATATTATATGTATAACCACTAATTTTCAGGCTTTAACTCATATTATTTTCATAATAAATAATAAATAAATATATATAATGAATTGTCAATTATAAAATTTAGTTGAATTATTTAATTAATTCATGAAGTTGAACTTTGTAATAAATGGGGCACACAATAATCAAATGTGGCTATCTCTTGTTGGAGACATGTATTAAATGGTACCAATAAGAGAGAAATTGACAGATAGCTATTGAATGATATCTTTTATTTATAGAGGTGTAGAGAAAGTAAGGTAGGAGGCCAATTTTCATAACCCCACCAAAGTTGAATGTTGGTTTCTTAACTTTATTTCGATAACACTTTAACATAAATTTAAAAAAACTGGTTTGTGGCCCCAAATTGGGGTGGTAGGCCCGAGGTCAACGATCTAAGTCTGGATTGATTAGACCACAGGCTTCGCTTTTAAACAAATTCAAGACTCGGGTTGGGTTTGGGCTATTTGGGCCTGATCTGACTAGAGATTCAACATGCATTAGTAAAACGATGTCAAATAATTTAAATATCAAAACAATTTCATTTTTTGAGGGCCTGAGTCTGGTCATCCCTAACCCCAAACTTAAGAACAAGCGTAGAGGAGACAAAAAATTAAGAGGGCTTTTGAAATGCCAATTATATGATTATAATTGAAAATTGAGATTATCATCAAAGGTCTTGTAATTATTTTTTATATATTAAAAAATATTAACATGTGATGAAATTAACATAAATTTAAAATGTTGTCAATTTAAAGTTTAAAATAAAAAATACAACAACAATGTCTTAGTAAATATTTCACTGAGACACAAAGTCTAGGAAAGTCTAGAAGTGCGCAGTATTATCCAAACTAATAGAGGGGTTGTTTTAGATACATTTACAAAAAAAGGAAAAGGGAAAAAATTTAAGAATTATTTGAATACAAAATTAAAAAAATAAACGAATAATTGCATAAAAATATCGATGAACTAAGATAAGAATGCATAAATTAAATAATAAAAAATATATAAAAAAATAAAAGAATTATAATAATGTAATAAAATAAATAAATATTTATTTATTGTCCAGTAGAGTTAGTTAATGCATATGTTTTTCCCTTTTAATGAATCCACTTAATGGTGGCATTTTCGGATTGTGGTCCAATGAGAAATACAATGGAAAAAGAACAGGAGAAATGTTTTGAAGATGGAACAATAAGTGCTAATTTTAAGCATGTCAAAACCACCCTAGCCCGGATTTGACCTAAGTTGACCAGGCCACGACTCAAAGTCGGGTGGGTCATTGGTAGGTCAATCTCAACCGTTATCGTTTTGAAAGTATTTTTCTAAAAAAAATGGCAGGTCGGACAATGCCAGTAGGGCCATAGTCTGTCAGGCCACGCTCAGCCCATTGACAAGCCTAGGTAATTCTTATATAATTTTTTATTTAAACATTTTAAAAATTGAATCATTTGTAATAGTAAAACTATCAATTTTTATTAATTATCATTCACATGAAAATTGTGTCCATATCATAATTACCATCAAGCATAATTTCTGGAACAAATCATCTATTCTAGTTGACAAATTTTTATCTTTTTCTATTAAATCTCATTTATATATTTATACGAGACTCACGTAAATGTATGGTTAAAATTGACTAGAACAATATTGGAACACCACTTTTGGCACAACCATTAAATGTATAGTTAAAATTTACTGGAACAATATTGAAAAACCATTTTTTACACAGAAGATCCAGTGTCATAATATCTATTCATATTTAATCTTTATTTGTCAGGAGGGTAGTACTAAAATTGATTTGATTTGTAGAGTTTTAATTTATTAATGGGAACAGATTTTAAAGAA
>JAOSBN010000001.1:28467807-28499092 GCA_027563595.1 Erythroxylum suave | reverse complement strand
GGGGGTGAAGGGGGAAAAAGAAAAAAAAAGAAAGAAGAAAGAAAATAAAAAAAGAAGGAAAAAAAGAGAAGAAAAAGAATAAAGCATAGCAGCATTAGTTAGTAACGAGTAGTTGTAGCCCTTTGTATTCATGTGTTTGTCTTAGAATTTGAATGTGAGTGTCCCTTTTACTTGGTACTTTGTGAATGCTTATGATTAACCCTTTCTCATTTTTTTTACCCTACCTTTGAACCTAGCCTCGTTACAACCTATAATAAAGTCCTTATGATCTATAAGCTCATGTAATTCGAATGAAGGATAACTAGTGAATTTGCAAGCCTATGGTAGTGTAACCTGTTAGAGGGAGATTTGAGAGAAACACTTTGACTTTAAACACTTTAGTGTCAAAGAGAAATCTATTAGAAGAATTCACTTTGGTTTCATACTTGCTTTTTGCACAAATATGTCTTATTTTGATTTTGTTTATTTGTAGTGAAAAGTGATTATGATGTATGCTGCAACCTAAGTCTTGCTGGCCCAAGTTAACGGAATGTGTGCACTTAATCTTATGAAGGATGAATTGATAGCGTATAGTGGTTTGACATGTTTGCTCGAGGGTCAACAAAGGTTTGGTGTGGGAGAATTTGTTAAGTTGTCATTTTGCATGCATTTGGTATATAAATCTCTCTCGTGTGTTGAAATGATTATTCAAAATTGATGGATTTGTCCCTTAGTTGTTCTCAGGTGATTTTTAACAATGAAGAGATGAAATTGAATCGAAAAGATGCAAAGGAAACAAAGATAACCTGAAATTTTCAGATTGGCAGCAAATTCAGTGGCTAAGCATGAGCACCTGTAAGGATGGAAATCATCTGCAGATTATGTTTTCAAATTCAAATCTGATTCGTTTGAGATTTTCATAATCTTGAAAAATCAGTTTGTTAGAGATTTGCAACTTGAATATGTGGGAGATGTCATCTGCTAAGGATCATGGAAAAAGATGGTATCAATAAGCATAAAGGAGAGGGAATGGCTACTTTTCACATATTATTAGGATTAGCATAGTTTTACATTTTTTGACAATATTTTCTGCAGGTTTTTCATTAGCAATAGTTCGACGTTTTCTATGTTCTTCTTCTGGTTTTTGTCAATCACTTTAGGAGTAGAGTTCACATTTTCTACAGAGTTTTTCTGCTGTGTTAGTTAAGACCACTTTAGGGGATAGTTTTTACATTTCTACAATTTTTCTTCTTTGTTTTCAACAACCATAGTTAGCTCTTTTAATTTCTGCAGTATTTCTCTAGGAGTTTTTGAAATTTCTAAGAAAGACTAGGGATGAAGACTTTACATTTGGCTACTTCTTTGTTGATTTCAATTTCCGTTATAAGTAGCTAAATCCCTTTTCTTGGTTAAGGTGAACTATGTTATCATCTGGTCGGGTCGGTCATTTTAGGCCCAGGCCCACCCCTAGAACCACTTTCGGTGATAGTCAGCGGTATCTGAATTCGCGCCAAAACACAGTATGGGAGAGGTAACATGCATGGGCGAGTTAACGTGTGCACGACCACATCCATCCCTGATGATAATTACAGGTACCTGCTATATAAGCTCTCTACCTCTTCGTGCAATAGGTATGATCTAGAAAAACTCTGTTACTCTGGATCCAGCTATGGCAAAGACTCTCACTAAGAGACTGACTTGAGCGTCGGAGAGGCCTCCCGGGAATCCATTCCCGGCGTGCCTTTGCTGTCTTGCAGGTACGTCCATCGCCGCAGCTGACTGACCCATAGACCATAGTGGCATCGCCTTGCCCCAACCAGACCTGGCTGAACCATCATCTATTATGTATGAGATGTTTCAATAAAGTTTGTTTTGTTGATGAACATTGAGTGTCTTCCGAATTACTTTTTCTAATTGAATTGATTGATTTCTAAGTGCACAACTAGGAATTGATTCATTTAATAGCTAGATTAATGAAATATGACGTTCAATTTTGTTAATTACAAGTAGCAATTAAGATTACCTTCTTTACGTTAAAGTGGGAAATTCTAAGAAGATACTCATCTTGATTAAATGCTTGTCGTATATGTGTTATCTTGTTCATTGATTTCTTAGTTCTTAAAGCTATTATTCAATTGAACATACGATCGTATCTAGGTTGTTGACTAATAAGAATGCTTAAAATACATGTTTCTATTCATTTACACTTAAAAGAAAGCATCCCCCTAATGAATGTTTATTGATGAACTGAATTTTATATCAAGGATCCATTTTAGTGTGATAGCATCGGTGACCCGAAACTAAGGTTTGTAAATTTTCAGATCCAATTACTTTTATTAATTTCCGATTTTTGTTATCTCTACACTCTTAAATTTACGTGAATTGAAAACTCTCCTTCATTACTTTATTTTAGTTTTGAACTCGTAAACATCTTTACTGTTAAAATTCCTCGTAGGAACGATACCCACTTTTCACTACTACATTATTTTGTATTAACGGAAATTGATTTCTTTTTAAATTTGGTTGCAGGTCAGTACCAAGCCTTCCTCCAAATGATAGAGCATGATTGGTCCAAGAGGACAGTTTCTTCTGTATAACTAATTTAGTTATATAATATGGTGAATAACTACAACAAATTAATTTTGTAACAAAATAAATATATCTAAATCCACCATTCTTTTTTTAATCTCCCTTATAATTAAGATTTATATATATTAGCTAATGTCTAACAAGTCTAAGAGTGCGTTTGGTTCGGCTTTTGCGGTGGAAACGCACTCTTAAACTTGTTAACACTCATCTTTGATAAGCTATTTTAAGGAAAAAAAAATGAGTGTTTTGTTGTCAATTTTAAAAGCACTTTTGAAATAGAAATAACTTTTTTAAAAGTTAAAATATAACTTTTTCAAAAGCTCAAATTTGAAGCTTTTCAAAAAAGTCCCTTATTTTAACTTTTTTGGGTAGATAATTTCGCATCACTTATATAACAAAAGTTAAAAAGTTACCTTTGTTTCTTTGGTTTTGTTCTGTACAAAAGTTTATCTTCTCCAAACTTTTTCGATACGCAGCAACAACAAGATCAACTCATAGTTTAGTTTTTGTTTCTTGTATGCTTTTTCTAAGATTTGTTATCTTTGTTGTTATTTTTACGCAGACGCAATGCAGAACTCGGCGTTGGAGAGGACAAAAGAATGAGCAGAAAATGGAAAGTGAAACAGAGGAAGTACTTATAAATATGGTTGTTTCTCAATTTTCCTTTAACGTTCTTGTAATAACAAATGTTTCCAAAGAGCACTTGGTGTAAGCTTGTAATTGGTTTGTCATTTTCATGTTCATACGCGGAGAGGTGAGATAGAGATTAGAGACAGAGCGATGTCTAAAATTTCCTACAAAATGGTATCTAAAATTTCCTATAAGATGTTTATCCAAAAAATAAGTAATCATAAATATAATATATTGTACTTTACATATTGTTTAGTATACTTTAAACATTATTTATATGCATAAATAATTTTATTATAAAATAAAATATAATTAAAATTAATAAAAGTACTTTTTATTTTTATGTTGCGAAACAGTTATGAAGTTCTTTTTAAAAAGCTATTTTTTAATTAACAGTCAAACAATCAATTACCTTTTTAGAAAAGCTCTTTTCAAAAAAATTCTACTGATAAAAGCTCTACTGAAATTTCATTAGCATTTATAGCATGTACAAGTTCATTTTGTCTATACATCATATCAAAGCTCTAAGGTTTGTATTCCAATGGAAGTTTAAAAGCCAATGAGACTGGATTAAATTATGAATCTCTAAGGAGTGTAAAGTTCAGAAAATCCAAGAATCAACAAATCTTCAAAGAATTCAAGAAGTAACATGTCGTCTTCATGCTGTCCAGAAAATTCAAGAACCAACACTTCTTTTTCTCCTTCGTACTCTCCAGGAAATTCAGGAGGTAACACATGAGGAGCTTGAACTTGAGTGTGGTCGGTACTACTTTCTACCATCAAATATGGTTGTTGCTGTTATGAGAAACTGTTCACTTGTTACTTGAGTTCAACGCGATAACCTTACCCTTCATCTTCACTTCTTTATCAACACCATTAGCTCTCCAAACCCACCTCCTGCTTTCCTATTCGGTAGCTTTCCATTCCTGTACTGTCAATCTCTTTGAGTGAAGAAATCCCATTCTTTAGGTCTATCACAAGTAGGCTTATTCTATTCTACTAAATCCTATATGTTAAGTCCTGAGGATTGAACTTGTACATGTCAACTTCTTTAACAATGACTTGTTACCTATTCGGCGAGAACCTCAAACCTAGCCAATCAGCCTCCACATCATCGTTTTCCACTGTTACCCCTTCGTAATTCTTCGCCGGCACACCTTTAACACCGACTAGGTACATGCTAAGACGGTTAACATAACCATTTTGACCTTGCGTCGTGGGTTTTTTTGGATTGGAAAAGACTAAGGTATGTTTCAGAGGGAAAGCACATATTTATAGATAATGAATAGTTTATCCAAATTATAAACATATTAGAAATCACTAATTAATAACCTCAGAGCGTAGGTGAGTTAGTAAGGGGCTCTCTTGGTTTAAGTGAGGTCGCGAGTTCGAACTTCCCTTATCTATGCAGCCGTTTAAAACTTAAGGCCAGAGCTTTGCCTCCCGCAAGAGACCTATCGGCTCAAACAGAGATTAGTCTGGATATCGATGGCTTAAAAGTATCTTCCCATAATTGGGGCCCGTTTAGAACACTTCTTGGACAAAAAAAAAGAAAAGAAATCACTAATCAATCATTGTGAAAAGTAATGATTAAACACAAATTAGGAATAGATTAGCAATGATCTAAATAAACAAAATTAATAATATTAATTTGATCAAATAACAGATATTATATCAACCTGAATTTTCAAAGATCCAATCAAACCATCCGAAGAAGAAAAAGAATAACAAAGTTTTATGATTTTTAAATTTGATTGATTTTACTAGAGAATTTAGAAGAAGATTTTCAAAAAAAAATTAGAATGCATAACTTAATTGGAGAACCTGAAACACAATCTTAGACTACATTTCAAGAATGACCTTATTTCTAGATATAGATTGCATTTCATGTGTGACCTTTGAAAAAAAAATCGAAGGGGTAGACGTTTCGCAAACTTTTCAATTTTATCGTGATTGTGTCTGGCACAAACAAAAACAAAACCAATCAAAAGTAAAATAATAAATGATACCAGAAATTTAATAACGTAGATCGACACTCCTTGCCTACATTTACGGGGCCTTCACCCAGCTTAATCACTTTCACCGAAGTACAATAGATTTACTCAAGGCTTTACTGAGCCGACATCACTCAATCCTTGACATTTTCTCTCAACTTTACTTCCCGTGAAAGATTTTTACATCTAATAATACGATCGATTCGTGTTAATCTTGTCAGAGGATTTTTCTCTACTACTCTTAATGAAAGACAATTAATAAAAATAATTAACAAACAACTCAAGTGATTAAAATAACTAAAAACAAAACGAAATCACTTGAGACAAAAGAAAAGAACAACTTCCTGATAAGTTAAGCTCCACTGAAATAAATCTGAAAACCATCACACGTAAAACTTCAATCAGTCCAACCGTGAACCACTCCACAAGAATAACTGACTAGCGTTATCAATTATCACATGATTGATAAAGACAAGCGTAGAATACTTATATATGCAGGCCCAATACGTAGATATCATCACAATCAACACTAACACCCACACCACACCAGCGTTTTCACCTTCTCTCGCACCAGATGGGTTATCAACAAATACTCTCAACACATCCACCAAGTGACTCATGCTTACAGCCATTAACATCTTACGCACTCCACCTTTTAATACCGTAATGCCTTTTTGCTACTGCAAATACGTAAAATCCACGCACTTTATAAAATCAACTTTTATGTGAGACAGAATTCTATTCTATTTAGAACTTTATTTTACTAGTGTTTAAAATTAAGATAATAAAAAATATATCAATTTAAAAAATATGTTAAAATAAAATAAATAGATATATTCAACACATATCTAACAACCTTATTTCTAGATTAAGTAATTCTAATTTATAAATTTCATTTATAAACTAATATTTACTTAACATATATTTTAGTTATTAAAACTATTTTTAATACTTACAATTAAGTACTTGATTTTTAAAAAGTTATTTTATGAACAACTGTTTCAATTTTTTCAATATGTATTTGAAAGATGTTATATACTTAAATATATTTATCAAATAATGATCAAATCTGAAAATATTTCTATTTGCCATAAAATCAATTATAAATAAAATAAGAATAAATTAAATTTTAAATAAATTATAATATCCTTAATTATTGTTAACCATTGATGTTATATAGTAGATGAATTATATTAGAATAAAGAAAAAATGAAAATTAATTTTTTCATTTTCATAAATTATAAAAATGGGGATAAATTAAAAAATAGAATTTAAAGATTTAACAAAATATATATTTTACTAAATTTAAAAATAAAACTAAAAATTTTAAAAATAATATTGAAACATACACGAAATTAACATTATACATAAATTAATCAAACATCAATAATATGATAATTTATTTTAACTCTTAATCTCTTATATCGAAATTACATTAATTAAATTAATTAAATTATTAATTTAAAGCTAAGATTAATTAGTTTGATTAAAATTTAATAGCTAAATTATGTCAACGTATAGATAGTATTTATTTACTTTATGTGTGGTATTCATATTTAAATTAATAATTTATTTGTCAAAATTAATGGTTTGATTAAAATTTAATAACTAAATTAGATTATCATATAAATAATATTTATTTAGTCTATGAGTAATGTTCATATAATTATTTTTCAATTGAAAATTAAGAGGAGATTTTTTTAAATTATAAATTATAAATTTTCAATAATTTTATGTGTGAATGTTAGTGTGTTAAGTGTCTTTTATCATAAATTTTTTAGAAATTTTAAAAAATATTTTCTCAAAAATTAAAAATAATGAAAATTAAATAATTTTTAAAAATTGAAAAATTCTTTAAAATTTTGACTATGTCTGAAATTCCACGTTGTCTTTAAAAGTGGGTCACAAGGGAGCTTGCACTTCTACACCTACCTTGCTTTGGTTGCTACGTCAGCAGGTGCTGTTACCTACCCTTCCCTTCCTC
Source organism: Erythroxylum suave (assembly GCA_027563595.1). NCBI lineage: Eukaryota > Viridiplantae > Streptophyta > Magnoliopsida > Malpighiales > Erythroxylaceae > Erythroxylum > Erythroxylum suave. The sequence continues at coordinate 28,491,916 of JAOSBN010000001.1, read as the reverse complement.
TTGTCTTGTGCACTTCTTTTGATCTATGGCTGATTTGGGTTAGTGGGTTTTCGTCCTCGAGCTTTTTACCTCTGAAAGTTTTGTTCTTTCCTCAGACTTTCATTGCTTCTTGCTGTTTTTTCCCTGAAAGTTTTGTTCTTTTGAACTCTCTGTTTCTTGTCAATGGAGGCAAAGCTTTTGAGAGCTTCCTTACCTGCAATCCCAGCTTCTGTTGCATCTTCGAGAAAGGGTGGCTGTTTCTCTGGCCTGACGGGGAAACTCTTCTTCACATTGCCACCTCTCCTTTCGAAGGGGCGCATTCTTTCGGTCCAAGCTTCTTCCATTGGGTACAGATATAGCAACTCCTTTTGTCCGTGTGTGTTATTTGCAATGCTCCGGGTTATAACTCTTTGATGGACATCTTTTTTTTCCCCCTTCGTCACTGAAACTAGTTCCTGAGTTAAATTCGTATTGTTTGTCTCTGGACAAGGTTTAATTGTTGATTTCAGATTTCATTTTGAGTGGTTTATGCTGTGTATTGGTAGCTCTCCGAACTTGTCTTATCTGTTTCATTGTTGTCGAATTTGGCTTATATGCTATGCTTTTCTGAGAATGGTAATGTAGTATTAATTGAGGTTCTAATTGTTAGCTGTTTTAGATTGATCTTTTTGTTTATTGAACTAATGATTCTTTCTTAATACATCAATATGAATGTGAATTGATGTCTGATATTACTTGAGGGTATTTATGACTGGATATTAACTCATTCATTCTTATCCTGTGGTTGGTGTTATCTCCTCTTTTTTGGGTTTCTTTCTGGGGTTGGGTTTTTTGTTACTAATTTGTTGGAATGGAGTGTCATAATACATGAGACCTTATGCTTACACGAGTGAATGATGATACTTGTCTTTCATGTGCAATGTAGGATACTGGTATCTGGCTTTGGAGTTATTTTATCTGACCTGTTAAAATCACGATAAACGTAGAGCTAATTTGTTATGTCTCCTATTCCTGTTGTGTGTAGGTTGGAAAAGAAGAAAAGGGTAGATGAAAGTGAGAATTTGAAGCTAGAAAATATTAGAAATTCCTTGATTCGACAAGAGGATAGCATTATATTTGGCCTCCTTGAGAGATCCCAGTACTGCTATAATGCTGATACGTATGACCCCAATGCTTTTGTGATGGATGGTTTCGATGGCTCTTTGATAGAATATATACTTAAAGAAACTGAAAAGCTTCATGCCAAGGTGTGTTATAATTAATCCTCTGAACTTGCAAAGAAAGATATATGCTTTGCTGGTTTTCATATTTTCTCTACATTAGGTTGGTAGATACAAGAGCCCTGATGAGCACCCTTTCTTCTCAGATGACTTACCCGAGCCACTGTTGCCACCTCTGCAGTATCCACAGGTAAGATTCTCAGATACTACGTTGATAATTGCGATACGTAATATTTGGTAAATCGTGCTTTCTTTCTCTCTCTCTCCGCGTATGTGTGTGTCTGTTGTGCATGTCTGGGTACAGATTCACAAATTTGTGGTGTTAATTTCTTCTTAACCATGATATGCGTCAGGTACTGCATCCAATTGCTGATTCAATTAATATAAATAAGAAAGTTTGGGATATGTACTTCAGGGAGCTTATCCCAAGGTTGGTCAAAGAAGGAAATGATGGGAATTGTGGATCTGCTGCTGTCTGTGATACAATCTGCCTTCAGGTATGTGTTTAACTGAATATATTCGCTTGCTCGCGATTTGAGACAAATCTGATACCTAAATGGATGGGAATTGCTAGCTAATTGTTAACTTAGTTGTTACTTTCTTCTGAGGTTTACCTTACGTAACTGTGTTTTGATGTCATTGAGAAAAGTTTGCTTGATCTTCCTTTTGTTTACTAGTTTTGCTTGATTGGCTAATTTCTTGCACTTTCTGCAACTAGTAGCCTATTCTGATGCATATTTGTTCCTGGAAAGTCATCCCTGGTTGGATTGCCATGATAGCAAGATTCATCTTTTAAAAACTGACTCTTGCAAGATTCATCTTTTAAAAACTGAATTTGGTTGAGGTTTTACCTCATTGGGAGCAGGGTAAGCTTGCAATTGCAATTTGATATTTCTCTCCATGGTCTCCTAATGCCTTTAAACATCTACTGCTGAAATATTTATTGTTTGCTTGGATGTGGTAATCATAATCTGTACATAAGTTTGACTATTGAATGGAGATTTCTTTACCAGGCAACTAATCTTGGCTTAGAGAATTGCCAACTTTAATCAGCTCCCCAAGCTAAGTCTTCCAATGATGCATTTTCCAGGATTGATGAAAGTCTGAAATCTGTAGGGAAAATCTGTTAATAGCCTATCTTCTGAAAGTAAAAAGCCTTCTTCTACATGGAACCTAATTAGTTGTCCCATTTACCAGATCGAGTTGCTGTTGAAAGCTTTTCCTGAGTTCTTCTTGCGAAGCCTTTATTGCATCCTTGCTATTTGTTGTTCCTATTGTAGTTTCTGAAGATGAAATACAGATTGTTTTATGTATCAGTCGGATTCAGCCTGCTTTGTTCTTGAAAAGTTTGAATCATGTTAGCTCCATGGCCATGAGGAAGTCTGCTGGCACCCCAAGATTTTGCCTTTTAATATCTGTTCCAGGAGATTTAGTTATCAAAATTGGACTTTCTCCTCTTATAATCCGGTTTCTCTGTTTCATTTCCTTATACGATCCCTGAAAATCTCGGTTTGATTTTCCCTATACAATCCCTGAAGTAGCTCAACATTTCCATTTATGTAAGACACTAATTTATTAAGACATTAATGTATTCTTCTATTTGCAGGTTCTCTCAAAAAGAATCCACTATGGAAAATTTGTCGCCGAGGCTAAATTTCAAGCTTCTCCTGATAAATATGAAGCTGCAATTAGAGCGCAGGCATGACCTTAGGCACTTTTTATTTTCTTCATGGAGATGTATTGGCAGTATATTCTTACCTCAGTATTGTTCTGAATTCTGCAGGAAAGTGATAGATTGATGGATATGCTGACGTATCCCCAAGTTGAAGATGCAGTGAAGAAGAGGGTTGAAATGAAAGCCAAAACTTTTGGAATGGAGGTAACAATACCTGGAGCCGGAGATGAAACCAGGCCTGTATACAAAATCCATCCTAGTTTGGTTGCAGACTTGTATGATGACTGGATCATGCCATTGACAAAGGAGGTGCAAGTTGCTTACTTATTGAGGAGGCTGGACTGAAATTGGCAGACAATGTGGTACATGTCTGTTTTGCTGCTTCTTTTGTTGGAAACCTTATGGTTATTAGTGTGCATACACCCGCAAGGAAGACCATAATCTTGTAACAGTAGGAGGTTACCTCCATAGAACTTATGCATTAGTTTGACAGGGACAACTATAAATCTGTGGACGAATTTACATTTTTGGGTTGGAAATTCCCCCATTTTATGATGATGCTTTAGATTTCCCACTCGGAAATCATAATTTTTCTGCAATTGATAACGGCCGAGCTGGCCTTCCAAGGTTTGAGTCCAAGTTCAAAAAAAATTTTAATCCCAAAATTCGAGTTTAGTCAAATTTATTTTAATTTGTTAACTTCAGTTTGCATTAATTTGTCATAATTCTTTGAGCCTCATTGAGTTAGAGCCTTTTCATCTTCTCTATTTGTCAATTTTGAACCTAATTAGACCTAAACATTCAATATAATTGACTATTTTAGTGCAACTTCTCTCCATGTCTTTGTGAAGAATATGCTGAGTTGAGTCTCCAGCAAAAGGCTTATACCAACTCAGCTAGATTCCATTAGCAAGTGAAATTTTGTAGGCTCAAGTAGACCAAATTGTAATAGTGAATGATTTTGATAGTTGGTAGTATACAATTTCTAAATTTTATATTAAAAAGTTAATAATTTCTAACATTTTGCATCTTTATTAATAATTAAATTTGAATTAAAATAAGGGATGAAGGTGAAAAAGTGCAGCACCAGAGGGAGACAACAAAGGTTTAAAAATTGCCGGGCCTTTGCCTGGAACTCTCTCAAACTGTGTGTCTACGTGACACAGTCTCACTTTTAACTAATTTTGTTCATGACCCAGAAGCATAAATCCTTAGTTAACATTACTTGAACCCCAAGATTGTTCTTTTATCAGTAGAAATCCATAAGAAATCTTTGTGGTGTAGTTTAGACATATAGAGAGAGGAAGGGCAATGGAAGGAGAGTTGAGAGGACGTGGTTTAGGATCATCTACAATGGAGATGGTGATGGGCTGCATACTTGCAATGGCGGTGATGTTACCTCAAGTGTCTGCAACTAGGTGGGTTGTTGGGTCAAACATGGGTTGGACTACTAATGTTAACTACACAATCTGGGTTCAGGACAAGCACTTCTACAATGGCGATTGGCTTTGTAAGCACTTGCTCGGTCTCTCTGGCTTGTCTTGTCTGTAGGTTCAGATGTAGCTTGTGCTTCTTACTATCTTTTTAAGATGAATGATCTTGTCGCTTAACTTTTCCTTAGTATCAACTGCAAAATGGACCCAGATGGATTAGATTCAGAACCTTTTTTTGATTGGGACCGTTAATTAAGTAATCATCATTTGTTGGCTTTTAGTGATCACAAGTATTACCTCTAAATAATTTTATGGTAGTGATGACCATAGATATCTACTAATTGTCGGGTTACATAACTTTTTGTGACTCGGAATCGGGTTACTTTTTCAGTGATCTGGTGGTTATCAAGTTGGGAGCTTTTTCACTCTTTTTGGGAAACCATCTGGCTAGTTAGTCTCTGTTGAAACGTTCTGATTTTGAAAGTTGGTTTAATGGAGTCAACATACAGTTGGTTTGTGTTGCTGCACTCAATTTGGTGGCAGGGAACATCATTGGATCTGATGCTAGTTTGAGAATGTGTCATGTCTGTAATGCAGAAAACTGAAAAAAAAAAAGTTTGATCTTAACTTATGAATCCGAAAGGAAAGTAAAGAAATTGATGCACAAGTTCCTTTTTTTTAATCATTTTTGGTTCTGCCAGGAATTGAATGGATTGTTTTTAGTTCTTGAGTAATGCTAATTGGTACAATGCAAACATCCATGAGGAATTCAGCAAGATAAGTGTTTGGAATCATTTAAAAAGTCAGTCTTGTAATTTATATCAAAAGGGCTAATCTTACTTACTGGCAGGAATCACAGCATAGGCTAAGGTCACAGTGCTCATATTGTAGTCCTTTCAGAAGTATTCTGTACTTTTTTTGTCTGCTCAATGTCACTTCTTTTAGCATTGTTTAGCTCAACTCTACAAGATTTCTTTCTATTTGATATGTTCAAAATTCATCTATCGTTGGTGTTCATCTAGGTGCTGCTTGTTCCTTCTTACAAGTTTAGGATTTGGTGTTCCGTTTCATGCCATGAAGATCCATTTCAAACATTTTTTTTCCCAGTCTTTGTGTATGACAGGAATCTGATGAATGTGTTGGAAGTGAACAAGACTGATTACGAATCGTGCAACTCCGACCATCCTCTTCACAACTGGACTAGGGGAGCTGGAAGAGACGTCGTCCCTCTGAACGTAACACGCAACCACTATTTTATCAGTGGGAAAGGGTTCTGTTCTGGTGGCATGAAACTAGCCGTTCTTGTTGAAAATCCAACTCCCCCTCCAAAAGCTTCACCCGTGAAAGAAAAGAGCACCTCTCCAAAAGCTTCACCATTGAATGAAATCAGTGCTCCTCCAAAAGCTTCACCCACGAATGAAATGAGCGCCTCTTCAAACGCGTCACCAATGAATGAAAATAGTGCTCCCCCAAAAGCTTCACCCATTAATGAAATGAGCACCTCTCCAAAAGCTTCACCTTTGAATGAGAATAGTGCCTCTCCAATTTCAACTCTTAGAGGCAAATACATTTTACCAGCTGTTTTGGCGATTAGTGTAGTATGGGATAATTTTGTTCACTTCTTACAATAGTCATTGAACATTTTTATCCATATTTCTAATAAGTCCAGACCAGTCTGTGAATGCCAAATGAGTTTTCCTTCTCCATTTATATAACTAGTTGACCTCAAATTGCAAGTTGTGTTGCTGGAACCCTTTATTGTTTGAATTTTTTTATGGAAATTTAGGTGGTAAAGCTCTGACTTTGCAATTGAGTACATTACTTAAATGTCTAAATATCCAAACGGTAGTGATAGTATCTTATACTTAAACCTGTCATTAGATCCAAGGAATGGTTTCTTATTCAATTGGAGAACTAACTACTGATTCGTAGGTGCTCTCAACCATGTGGTTGGTCACCTCATGTGAAGAAAATTCCTACTGATCCTGGAATTGAATGGATACTTAGTTTATCCTTTTTTTTATAATTATGGTTTGTTCAGTTTGAATATAAAATCAATTGACTAGTACACTCCTAGTTTATTCCCAAATGCAGGGCAAATGAGCTTGGAGCCAACTAGTTTTAAACAAGAATCAGCTGCAATTGCCCTTACAATATTGGGAATGTTCATTTATCAATTAACTTTGACATAGTTTGATACACCTCAACTGGTGGTCTAACATCAACTTAACTTATATTGGGTCCTCAAATCAGTCAAGAGCTCTGAAAACAAGCGCCAACATAACTGCTATAGTAATCAGAACAGTAACAAGGAATTCAAAAGCTGGACTAACCATGCCAAGCTCGAAGTGGATGAAGGCAAAACCGTGATTTGTATCGGAACTCCGAATTGGATTCCTGCTGACTTTTTTCTCTGTTTGTGATGGGCAGTCGTCTTTGCTAATTGTATTCGAAGCAAACAAAATGGTCTTTCTATTCAGGTTCAAAATCTGATACTCCTACTAATTCCAACATTGATTCCAGAGGTTTCTCCTCCGTAAGGACCGGAAGGTTTCTTGATCTCCCGCACTTGCCCTTTACGTCTTGTCTGTGCTTCCTTGTGCTTTGTCTAAACAACAAAGGGAGAGAGAATTGTTTAATCTAGTGTGAAGTAAATGAACCCGCAAAACCAGCGTTTATGGAGTAACATGTCAAAAGTAGTATAATTGCCTAAAAGCAGAGTTACCAAGATAAAAGACCATACCCTGTATTTCTTCCGAGGATTCTTTGTCAGCTTCTTGCGGTGACGGGTCAGACCTCTATTCTTCTCAATCTGGAATAGAAGATGGGAAAATGTTTTAAATGCTCAAAATAGAGACAAACAATATGGTGATCATCTAACAGACACATGCCAGTCAATGTGCTCTTACCTGAGAACTAATCTGTCGCTTTCCATCAACAATTTCAGGCAGCAGTGGTTTTTGCGGGGACCTGCAAAGGACAGCCTTAGGTTGTGAAAGTTCATCAAATCCACATCCCCAGCAAAGTCCAATCATAACTGAATGTTCTAATTTGAGAGCTAAAAACTTATCAAATTGTAAAACAGCAAGCAAATCACTACTATAAATCTAATAACAAGCCAACACTTCAAACCCCAATGGTTAAAACATAGGTAATATTGGCTTGAGCATTAATCGAAAACCTTGAATAAATATCAGCTTTTGCAGCAAGTCTTGCAGCTCGTTGTTCTTTTACTTGCTTGTAGAAATCATCTTCAGAACTTCCTGAATCGCTATCCTCCATATCAGGAGCTCCATCAGTACCAGGTATGCCAATTTCATTATCAGCATCATCCTCTGACTTTATTCCTGCCCCTGCTAATACTCTGAGTTCGTACCTCCTCCTCCTTTCTCCAATATCATCTCTCTTGGGTAAATCATCGTCACCAGAAATGACCTTCATCAAGAAGATAAATATACGTTACAGGAAACTATATTATATAAGTTGTTGTCAATATCAATTAGCAATTACTAAGCGTAATGAGAACCAAATAAATACAGAATGGCAGGTAATAGCAAATAAACCTCAGGAATGCAGAAATTTGCAGTGAAATGTTAGAATAGTGCGTTCAAAGATGGTAGCATATAGGAATGTGGCTCACCACACATACAACTAAGAAGCTGCACAGAGTTAACTTCTCATCTATGAGGATAGTAATTAAGCGGGCATTGTAGTGGTGTCCATGTTATATTCAAACTGCAGCCAGATTAAGGCCAGCGCACAAAGATGGAAGTTCATAAAGAATTCGATAAATATTTACCTTGCGTTTATTCAGTTTAGCATTAACAAGCTGAGAAAGTTTAGTTGAAACCACTTCACTTGTCTTCCCATTACTTAATCCCCTGCCATTCTCTATATTTAAGGCATCGTCATCAAAATCGTCATTTGTTTCAAGCTTTCTGTGGAATTCCAAATTGAACAAATTAGTTGTTAGACGCCAAAAGCTCAAAGAAGATTACATTACAAGTAGTACATGAAAAGATCACCTATTTGCTGGTTTTGGTTGTTTCTGGCTGTTATTAGACTTTGGGGTGACAGAAGTAAAGACTCCTTTTTGTCTTAATTTTTCCTCAAGTGCAGCTCTCACTTTTAGCATCTCAATGCTCTGCATAGCAACTTGATGCTTCTGAAAGTTTGAAATCCAATTAGTCATCTCACACTGCTACTCAATTATGCAGTAGCAATAGAAAACAGCAAATTCGGAGAAAAAGTAAAACATAATGCAAGTAATTTAAAGAGGAAACCCATCAGTAAATTGAACTACTATCGCTTGTTTACCTTATGCTTATATCTCCCTTCTGCATTTTCATGGTCCCTTGGTGACTCCATTTCTATCAACTCATTTTTCTTATCAGGCTATTATATTAAAAGAAAAGAGAGAGATGCATTATGACACCAACATACAAATAATTGCCGAGTGGTATACAAACTATGAATTTGTACCTCTGCCTCTTCTTTTGCATTAGCTGAGATCAGGACAGATTTATGATCTTTTGAAATGGAAGATAACAATTCAGTTGTATCATTCTCCACATTGTCTTCCGTTTCAGGCCAATGATTTTCCTTCAGAATTTCCTCAAGTTCCAGCGAGGTATTTCCATCAAGTTGTTTCATCTGAAACCGAAGCACAATAACAATGTTAAGGGTTAGAGGATAATAGACAAATTGAAAAAGGAAGTAATTACACCTCAGCATAGCTAATTACTAGCACAGTTAAAGGTAAATTAAGAATAAGGTTATCACATACATGGGTCCCTAATGTTTAAAACAAAATGTTGTCTATTATTTGTGCAATTGCTGCAATTCTGTTGGTTTAACCAATGCATTTCAGCTTTCATTAAATTTATTATGAACAATCTATAACTGCAAAAAAATGTGCGCAACAATGATCCACCAGAAATCAATGATTGTCCTAACTAGAAAACATTTATCACAGTTAAACTAGCTGCATAGAGGAAAGACATTCTTGCCAGAAAGCACAAACCTTATCCAATAAGCCCTTGATCTCCACAAGCCGACCTATAATGGGGTGATCACGAACTGGAAGCCCTTCTGACTTGAGGAGGAGATAGAATGTTATAGCTTGGCAGTAGGAAAGCAAAAGAAGCTGCTTAGCTTCCATATAGCGAATCCCAATTTCTGATATGACTCGACCATTCTTAACCTACAAAAACAACAATACTCTAGCATATGTAACTCAACCCCCATGATAGAATTTACATAGTCATTTTGTAGCACTGAATAACAATGATCAGAATGCAAAGCCATACTGTTGCAACTCCTTCATACACTGTTGAATGCATAAAAGGAAACAGCTAAAGAAGAAAAAAGTCACCTGGTTTATGGCAGGATTGACTCTGGTTTCAAGCTGTTCAAGTGTATCGTTGAGCTCAGACAGCAAACCAACTAATTCTGGAGCCGAACTGTGCAAAAATATTGCTAAGATGTAAAACAATGGTAGGAACAGACTTACATATTTTCTACTATATCATCATAAATATCAAAAGACAATAATGATTATCAAAAAGATATTCAATATAAGATCCATAATCAGCACCCTAACTAAAAATATCAATTTCAAAATCATAGATATTCAATAAAAGATCTGAATCAATAACCTAACTGAAAATACCAAATTTAAAATTGTAACTATAAAAAAACATACATATGATCTAAACTAAACGCTGAAATCAAGTTATTTCCCTCCAAAAACAAGACTCATATACCAAGAAAGGATCACTTCTATATAGTCTTGCTTATCAATAATTTTGTATTTCTTGCAAAAGATAACCTCATATCAGCCCATATACAAGGATAGGAAAAATATAGTAAGTGTGAGTAAAGGAATTTAAATAGACATTTTCTTTTGCTCAATTAATCAAGCTACAACTCCTACACTGTAACAGGACCACCTGCGATGGCCATCTAGTAAGCCCTGATCATATCTTGTCTATAGAAATATCAACCACACCATGGCCACGTGCACGAAAACACAAAAATGAAAGGACTAAGTGCCAGCTAATCCCTTGCTTTAGTCAGTTCCTTATTGGGATTTAACAAACCTTGGCAGTTTGATCTTAGAATGGTAGCACCGCAAGGATCACATTATTATTTCTACCATATGATTAGAAATAGTGGTAATCTACCCATAAAATGATATAACTGCATCCCATGTCTAACATCATCGTTACTCATCAATTAACTAAATATGACCTTCATTTTCCAATTTTTGCATTTTGTTAAAAAGATAGAGTTTATTGCTCCTGTAATGAGAAAAAAAATGCAAAGGAGAAGCCGATGACTTACAATTCAAAGAAATTACATGAATTGATTAACAGTTGGGTAGGGGTAAAAATAGAGAAAAAGAAAGAAAGGAAAGTTCCCAGAATATACAAACCAAAGGAAACTCATCCAGATATTTAATTCTATAAAGCAGTCTTTTTCTGAATAAAAACGAAATTTCACAAATTATTTATTGCATTCCACAGGGGCCTAGCATGCTATTTACTTCCCATCCTAGCAAAATTTTCTTCTTCTACTATCTAATAAAATTTGAATAAACCATATAGAAAAACAGTTATTCATAAGTAAGAGGTATATACAGACAAGGAGACAAACATGGGAACAAAATAGCAGTCGAAGACACTAAATTCACCTATAGACAACATCCATTTGCTCTTCTCTTGATAAAGCATTCAAATCCTTCTTGACCTCAAAATCTGCATCCGTCTGATCTATGTCTTTGTTCAATAAAGTTCTCCTTTTTCTCTTAGTAGGAATTTCCTGCACAAAAACTATACTGTATGTCATTCAGAAAAAGTGGTCCAAGCATCACATTTGAGGTAACCAAACTCCAATTACCGCAATAATTATCATCACTGAGAAAATTATACATTAGCAACACCAAGTACACAACTTAGTATAGAAGTTTACCTCTAAAGTTAATTCCCTGTCACTTCCATCTTCCTGAATGTCTTCGAGGCCAAAATCCTCCAGTGATAAAGATTTGGCCTTCTCCCTCTGCAATCTTAAAACTTCTGCTTCCTCCTCTTTAGGGGCCTCATCATCACTTGATTGCAGCTAGAAAATAATATACAAACTATATCACCAATTAAATATTATGAAACTTTAGAACAATTAACTGGCTACCCTGACTAGGGAAAAATCATTTCACCCATGAAAAATGGTTAGTTAACAAAACAGGAAGCAGGTAATTTGATATGATAAGAGGGAGATTGCCTTAAAAATAAATATGAAGTCCTTACCTCAAAATCATAATTATCAGCATTGTAATACTGGTCCTTTTTCCCAACCCATGCAAGGCTCCTTTTCCCCTCCTCCTCTCCATCATCATCAGGCATTTCATCATCAACTCCACCAAACTTTGCTCGCAGGAATTTTTGCTGCCTTGCAACTGCAAATGACGTTCAATAAGTAATAAAATAACTAAAAACAATCACATATTTTCCTTAACTTAAAGAAACAAATATTTTCTCATGAACATGTATATTCTAACAGATGAAGTAGGGCAATAAAGAAATTCCATCAGGGAAAGCATATCCTCCTAAACAACAACAAAATTATGCTGCTCGTAAAAATAAATAGCAACCTTGACACGCAATGAGATCCATGAAGTATAACAAATTATTTGTGTTAAAGATATGAATTAAACTATTTGAGTTCAACCCTGCTCGCCACCAAGCATGGCACTGACCCCCACCTTCCCTCTAACAAAGGATAACGAATATCAACAAGAAAAAAAAGAGTAAAAAGAGAAACAACAATGTAGTTATCCAAGTAAATTTTGTGAGTTGTCAGTTTGGCAACTTTAGAAAATTTATGTTTATAGCATTCAATCAAGAAGAACAAATTTTAAAAGAAAGAAAAAGAACAAACATAATAAGTATAAAAGATAGCATCAAGTTTCTTACTTTTTTTTGCCATTGTAGTGTCGTGGGCGTCATCATCCTCCTCCTCTTCCTCTTCTTCATCATCATCACCATCACCACCATCAATGTCCTTGAAACAATATTAACAATAATAAGGCATGAACAAATGCCAAGCAAGAACACTCGCTGAAATCTCAGAGAACAAAAATGATTTATCAAATTGTCTCATAAATCAAAAAATCAACATCATGGAACTGCATTAACTAAAAGCATAAGAACAACTAAATCAGAGGAGAACACAAAGTACTAAAATGCAATTTCATCAGATGATTACAGAGAGCCATTCAACACCTCATCATTAAAAACTGGATCTTCTTCATCTTCACTTGACTCTGTAGCATCACCACTTATATTAAGCGGAATTATATCCCTCTGTTTGTGAACTGCAGCCAACCAAATGAAGAAAATAATGAATAAAAAGAAAACGTTCTTTCTTAACTCAAACCCATCAGCCAGTTAAAACAATTATTTGATATGCATCAATGAATCATTCAAAGAACTATATGAAACCAAAACAAATCCGCTGCAGCGGTACTTACAGGCATCAATTTCATCGTCCATGTCCCGTGGATCATTCTTATATTCATCTTGAGATTTTCTCTTTCCATTCCATCGGTTCCTTTTTTGACCCCTTCCTCTCTTTGGCATTGCTTACTGATCTGTAAACAATAACTCCAGCTTATTTCAGATTGAACTGATTTTAAACCCTACTAAACCCAGCCATTACACCATTTATACAGCTCAACAAAACCACAACAGCATTCATCCATACGTTAACAAAACATATGGTAATGAAAGTTTAGCTCCCATAACTAGCTAAAGCATCTGGGAACTATTACCATAGACATTAAAGACCCTCCCAAAATCAAAAGAAAAACAATGAAAGGAACATACAAATGCTCTGGCTATTCAAAGTTCGGTTACCTATAATTCAAAAATCATATAGTACCTCGAGTGAACTCCCAAAACTTGTTCTGATGAGAAAGAACGAAACTTTAATGTTTTTTGGTGGAAAGAAGGGACGTCAGATACGAGGCTGGCTCGACGGCGAGTTGTCGAAGCGGCGACTTGATTTCACAGAGGAAGAAGAAGCAACAACGCGCGTAGTGTTATACAACAGACCTAAGCTAGGCTTTAACAGTTCTTTAATTTTACAAAAATAATATTTTAAAATTTTTTCATTTTGTATCTCAAAATAAATATTAAATTAAAATTCAGTTTAATTATATTAATTTTCAAATTTTATATATTTATATTTTCACATTTTTAATTTATATTTTCTTATGGATGTTTTTATATACTTCTTTATAATATTATGTAATAGGAGAATTCATGAGTTAATTTTAGTATAAATATATTTATTATTATTTATAAATATAATTAAATTAAATATTAACTTTTTATATGTATTAAATAAAAATTATTAATATGTCATAATTTAAATCAACCTATTTAAATAAATAAATTATAAAAATAAATCATTTAAAAAATAAATTAAGACTTAAAATTAATTAATTAGGAAATTTATACTTTATTATAAATAGATTTTAGTGTTGTTAATTTATTATTTTGTTTTAATTAGTTTTATATTTTGAGTAGCATTAATTTAATTTTTGTTATTTTTATGGATTTATAATTGTCTTTAAAATTAAATAAATCGAAACATATAAGACTTGATCCTCTGGTCCGACCTTGAACCCAAGATAAGGCCAGGCCAGTCCAAGCCTCTGCCGCGGTGTCTCGTCCCTTCGTGTCCATGGCTTCTTACACTCACTATTCACTCACCTTCCCTTCACTTCCAAAGTCACTGAGACCTTTCCCTCCTAAATTCCTTGCCCTGAAACCATTGTCATGGAGGCCCAGAACCCGACCCAGAAGCTCACCACCATCCTCTTCAAGTACTACTGCCACCACCAGCAGAACAAATGTGGAAGATGCGGAAACAGACCCAGAAGTCATGAACATCGACAATCTTCACCGTTTCATTGACCTCAACTTAGGCAAATGGCACGGTTCTTTCCATGTGAGAACCCATTTTGCTTTGATGAAGTTTAGCTCATTCTTGTAGCTTGATGAAAGCAACCTCCTTTTTTGCTCTACCGTTTCAAGTGTGTTAGTTAGTTTCTGTACTGTTCATGATTGTGTCTGGTTACTTACTTAAAGAGATGAAGCTTACTTTTTTTATGGAGGAGCTTGTTTTGCGTGTTACTGTTGTATATGGATCATATATAGGTATACGATCTTGAAGTTTTGAAAAGGAAATGGACATTTCTTGATCAATGTGTAGGTTTAGTGGAGGTTTTTCTAAAGAAGGATACAGATTATGACAAAAGTATATGGACTTGTGTTCATAAGCACAGAAAGACAGTAAGATATACGGTCTAAGACAAGCATATCATAATCCGTATTCATGTATTCGGAGAGGTAGAAAGTTTACATATAAAAATATTATTGTAAAAGTAGTTTTCTTTATTAAATTTAATATTGAATCAGCTGCTCTTGGCTCCTAAAGATGTTGGCGCACTCAATTAGTCGAGCCTCATTATTAATCTTGAGTTGTCATCTTTTTGTTTTTTCAGCAATTTGATGCACATGGAAAATTGATGCAGAGAGTGAGTACAAGACTTTCAGTTAGCTCTTATGGAGAAGACGATCTTATTAGTCTTATTCAAACGTGAGTTTCATTGATTAATATGACCTGTAAATGGATTATTTGGTGTTAGTTTAGGTGATTTGGCTTAATCTGTTGTCTCTTGTAGACTGTACATAAAACAACGCTCAGCAAGCAATTCCATCTCTGGAGATAAGGAGGAGCCAGAATGGGCAGAGTATAAAATCAAAGAAACTAACATGTTTACTGTGGACAAGTATCAACAGGTGTGATTTTTCTCGTGCTTACACCTTTCAAAGTTTTATGTTATTTTGCTCATTAATTTAATTGCCAGAAAGTTAAAATTTCCTTGTTTTTCCCCATTAAGTATCCATTATGTTTAGTCTGCAGATTGGTTTCTTCCCCAATGAGAGAGCTTTTGCTTTAAGGTACCAGACAGCCGGTATGTTAGAAACTGTGTTGAGGCAAGGGGTGCTTGGTGAAGATGATATTGGAGAAGAATCACCCAAGTCAGTCCTTCTTCCCTCAAAAATCATGTTCTTTTCCAGATTAATTTATTAATTTATTATGGTTGCGAAACATCATAATAGCCTTTGTAAGAGCAATTTAGAAAGTGAAACCCGAGTCCATTCTCTTTAGTATATGTTTGATTGTGTATCTGTGGAGTTATTTGTAGAAAGTAGTTAATGACAGGTAAATTTTCACATTCTTGTATTTCTTTATGTTTTAAAGATCAATTTATGAATGTATGATTGTTGCAAAACATCATAATAGCCTTCGTAACAGCAATTTGGAAAGTGAAAATAATTTCTTTATTATATGTTTGATTGTGTATCTGTGGAGTTATTTGTAGAAACTAGTTGATAACATAAAATGTTCACATTCTTGGAGTTCTTTATATTTTCCAGATCAACTTATAAATTTATGATTGTTGCTTCATAATAGCCTTCTTTTACAGCAATTCGGAAAGTGAAATCCGAGTCCGAAATATAATCTTCTCAGTGTATGTTTGATTGTGTGTATCTATAGAGTTATTTGTAAAAAGTAGTTGATGACAAATAAATGTTCACATTCTAGTAGTTCTTTATGTTTTCAAGATCAATTTATGAATTTATGATTGTTGCGAAACATCGTAATAGCAATTTGGAAAGTGAAACCCAAGTCTGATCTCTTCAGTATATTTTTTATTGTGTTTCTGTGGAGTTTTTTGTAGAAAGTAGTTGATAGACAGATAATTCACATTCTTGTGCTTCTTTATGTTTCAAGATCAATTTATGAATTTATGATTGTTGGGAAACATCATAATAGCAATTTGGAAAGTGAAACCCAAGTCTGATCTCTTCAGTATATGATTGATTGTGTATCTGTGGAGTTACTTGTAGAAAGTGGTTGATAACAGAAAATGTTCACATTCTTGCAGTTCTTTATATTTTCAAGATCAATTTATGAATTTAGAATTATTTCAAAGCATCATAATAGCCTTAGCAGCAGTGTGGAAATTGACACCTGAGTCCGGATAACAATTTCTTCATTACATGTTGACTGTGTATCTGTGATGTTCACATTCTTTCTGCAACCATTTATACTGGTTTCTATCATGTCATTACTTACTCATTCACTCATTTTGTTTTACTTTGCAGAAATCTTAAGCTTCCTTCTCGTCTACCTTCAATTGTGTGTGAGAACTGTTTATATTCACTGGAAAAAGATAGGCGAGCAAGAGCTTTTCATATCATGGACCCAAAAGGCATTTTAGAAATGTTTATTGTCTTCCTTGAAGATAGAGGTGACAGCCTATTTATTCATCCCAAGCTCGATAGTGACGACCTGGTAAGTTGTATAATCAACTGGCTGATTTGTAGATGGTGAAGAAAACCAGTTATTACAAAGGTTCTGTAATGTGAACTTACCTAGTAATATAACTTAGAGAATTCACAAACAAGTTTGAATCAAACTCAAGAGAATTGAACTGTTGACTATAGAGAATAGAGAATTAAATTTATCTAATATTTGATCGCTGTAAAGAAAGAACTTTTTGATAAATTTGAAGACCATTGAAGAACAAGAAAAAGAAATATTTATGAGATATGAAAAACTTCTAAATAATAATTTTTAAAAATTAGGATTTTGAGTCGGCATGACCTATGATACAGTTTTGTGTCAGGCCGTATTAGTTACAGAATTTCTAATGTTAGTAAAACGATCTAAGATATGCTCATGGCTGCATTTGTGGATCAC
The DNA here is from genome assembly GCA_027563595.1 of Erythroxylum suave. Taxonomy (NCBI): domain Eukaryota; kingdom Viridiplantae; phylum Streptophyta; class Magnoliopsida; order Malpighiales; family Erythroxylaceae; genus Erythroxylum; species Erythroxylum suave. The sequence continues at coordinate 28,474,772 of JAOSBN010000001.1, read as the reverse complement.
TCTATAATTTTGTGAACTTACACACAGATTTAGACATATTTGTGACTGAGACTGTAGTTCTTTTTGGAAAAATGAACACAGTCTAGGATATGGTCATTTTGGCCATCATGTCTTCACAACTTGTTTTCTTAGTTTTACAAGCTGTTACACAAACATGTATCAAGTCGTGTATGTCAATAAAACTTCAACTTTTGCTTCTAGGGAGGTACACAGGTTAAGACATGCTCGTGGATGAGCCAATATTCTGTCAAAGATGAGTGTTTTACTTCTAAATTTTTTTTATCTTTATCTCTTATAACCCATATTCAGTGAATCCCCTATTTTAATTAGTCGTATTTAAATCATAATGAGTTCTTTTGCACCAAATTTTGCTGTGAAATTCACTTATTACTGGTATTATGAGAGACTTGTCTTTTCTTAAATTGCAGCAAAGCACAGACAGAATCTTACCATTTCTTGGTAAGTGGAAGGGTCATTCTATAACCAAACGCAGTGGTGTTTATGGGGCAACAATTGCAGAAGCTGAGACAGTTGCTTTACTTGATATGGATGACAGCGGTCAGCTAATCCAAGTATGCCTCCATCAAAATTACCTGCCTTTGCTGTTCAATGAAATCGACTGTGACATGAGTCACCTGTTTTGCCTTTTTTTCTTATCAAACAAACATTTTTCAGGATATTAGTTCTACATCTGCTGGAACTGATGTTACAACCCATGTGCACTGGACCGGAACCATATCGGATAACTTGGTCACATTTGATGGAGGATATCAGATAACGATACTGCCTGGTGGAATGTACATGGGATGCCCTTGTGATATTGCAAAGAATGTAGCCGAATCGACATCGTTTCACCTTGAGTTCTGTTGGCTTGAGGGTCCTGGCAAGAGACAGAGACTGGTTAGAACTTATGATGTAGAAGGCCTGGCAGTATCTTCAACTCACTTCTTAGAAACTAAAGTCTGAGTTTACCAGCTACTGGGATCAAGATTGATTCCTTCTACCATTAAATTGCTCATGTTCCTTCTTGTGACTTTCCAGTTACAAGCATGCATGTCCTGCCTCTACCAAGCATTCCTCTTCCTAGTGTTAACAGCTTTCATCTGGCTGCATTTTATATTATGGGTCAATTTTCATGGAATGTAGATATGGCAATTTTGGTCGGCCCGACCTAACTCGACCCGGTCTGAAGTTAATAACCAAACTTGATTTGATTGAGTTTCAGGTTGACCTCAAATTTAGGAGCTAGGTAGACATGAACTCAATTGGTTCAAAAAAATTTTATTAAATTTTAATTATAAATATTTTAAAATTCCTGGCTAATTTAATTTATGAAATAAAATTTAACTAATTTTATTATATTATTTTAATATAAATTTTATAATTTTGATAAGATTTAAATAATGTATGAATTTAAAATAAATATAGGAAGTTGCATAAAAATATAAAAATAGTATATCTCAATCTTAAATATTAAGTCTATAGATAATAAGTCTTGTTTTTGTACATAATTCATTTTATTTTTTGTCTTTTTTATTACGAGATAGTTCTATTTATGAATTTTACACATCTCCTCCCTTACAAAAGAATTTATATTAGATTAATTATTTGTTAACATAAGACTAATGTAAAACTGTTTGAGTCACTTAAGCCTTGTTTAATTGAGGGGTTGGTAATGGAACGGGATAAAACGTAACATATTTTCATCATTTGGTTGAGGGTTTTATGATGGGATGGAAGCGGAGAGTTTTATATTACGTTCTATTTTATTTTTTTCAAACAACTTTTTACTATATTACATTTTATTCTATTATAAACCGTTCCGTGACATTCTATTCCATTCCATTAATTAATATTCAACTAAACGGACCCTTAATAGCTATCAACGTCAACATAGCTTTGATACCGATAAAGGATTTGGTTCAGAGTCCAAAAATCAAATCAATATTCAATCCATTCATTGAAGTTTATGGATAATTTCATAATATGTGAAAGTTTTTAGAATCTAAAATATGAGAATTCTGGAATATTAAGGAATACTTAGTAATTTGAAAAAGAGTATTGAGGTAAAAATGTGATTTTTGGAAGGATAGGGGTAATTATGAAAAAGGCCATAAATTTTTTAACAAATACTTGTTTATAATACATAACTAGATATGGTAACAGATTGAGTTTCACAAATCCTCTTAATTGTTTGAACTTGGCTCGAGGCTTAATCGAGAGTGACTCATATCACCTCGACCTAAACCCGATTAGATTTTGAGCGATCTGAAACTTACTGAAGCCCAAACTTCTCAACCTTGATTGCTAATAAGGATGTTATAGGATTAAACCTGGCTTAAGTCCAATAATTTTTTTTTGTAAGTGTTTAGGGTTCATACGAAGTTCGAATGACCTTTAAACTCGCAACTCGGGCCTGATTGTCAATAAAATGCTTGAAGTCCTATGAAACTCTGGCCAAACTTAAGAATTAAAAAATTTAAATTCGAATCAAGTCTAATCAACTAAGCTTAATTATGTTAATTTCAAATTAAGTCAAACCGAGTACAACATAAATGTCAACAATAAATACCAACCCATAGACTTACATTTCTCATCCTTTGAAAATTTTCTGAAACTTAAAGCAAAATATAGCCTAACTTTCCATGAACTCGGTATTTCATGGCGCTATTTTACGGTAGGAATTGTAACTTTTCATGAACTCGGTCAACTCAAACTAAGTTCGTTAATTTTAAGTCATAGTAAATCGAGGCCGAACCAATTTATCTAGGTTTGGAAAAATTAGCCTAGTCTAGGTCGGAGTATCAATTGTCATACCTAATCATTTTACTTAAAATTTCATTTAGGTTTGGCAAAATTAGCCTAGTTTAGCAAGAATTCAGTGGGTCCCCCAAATTGACCAAACTTAAGGCTAAACTTAGGCTTGAACTTCTTGATCCAAAGTTAGAAATTTTTAAGTGAAACGACTAGAGATGACAATTAAGTTCAGGTCTGGCTTGACTTGCCCAACCTGACTCAAGGTTAATGCACCAAGCTTTAGTTGATTAGGTCTCGTGTTGAGTTCATGCTTGATTTGCCCATGTTAGACTTACCTAAGACTCTAAAATTATGACAAAAATAATATCATTTTCTATTTTTAATGTAAAAAAATAAAATTTAGGACCAGCTTCACCTCAACCTAGGTTCGATCTATTGTTGTCCCTAAATGATGTTATTTTGTATAAAATGACATTATTCTTAAATTCTTAAAAAATATATATTTAGTTAAACCTAGGCTTGGTTTGGGGAAGCAATGGCGATTGATAACCTGCTGGAATGATAAGTACTTATTCTCAATAGTATTTATGTATTTAGGATTGTTGTTTTGGTAACTACTAAAACGTTAAAATAAGTATTTGATAAGTGCTTTTACGGTTGCTAGAAAGATATAAAATGACTAAAAAGCCTATTGATTTAATAAACTATTAATTGTTATATAAATAATTAAAAATATATTATTAATCATATAAATTTAAAATATATATAATAAAATATTAAATTAAAATAAGAAAAATATAAATAAAATAAATTTAGTAAATAAAATATTTCTATTAGTTGAGGGTATAATAGACTTGTTTTATTTCTAAATATTAGTTGAGGGTATATCACCCCGGCCTAAATCTATTTTTTTTTTGTAAGTGTTTAAGGTTCGTACAAAGTTCGAATGACCTTTAGATTCACAACTCGAGCCTGATTGTCAATAAAATGCCTGAAGCCCTATGAAACTCTGGCCAAACTTAAGCATTAAAAAATTTAAATTCGAATCAAGTCTAATCAACTAAGCTTAATTATGTTAATTTCAAATTAGGTCAAACCGAGTACAGCATAAATGTCAACAATAAATACCAACCCATAGACTTACATTTCTCATCCTCTTCAAAATTTTCTGACACTTAAAGCAAAATATAGCCTAAAAGTCCAAATAAAAAAACTTAAATCTAATCAAGAAGGCAATAAACATTTATGAACCATTTTATGAAGCATATGTTCGGATAGGCTAAAGTCTCGATAGTTAGCTCTTGGTCTTCTAGTCGAAAAACAACATTGACAAAGATGTGTTGGTGTGCTATTTCGTGGTGGAGATTGTAACTTTCCTTGAGCTCGTTCAACTCAATCGAAGTTCATTAATTTTAAGTCATAGTAAATCGAGGTCGGACCAATTTATTTAGGTTTGGCAAAATTAGCCTAGTCTAAGTTGGAGTATCAATTGTCATACCTAATCATTTTACTAAAAATTTTATTTAGGTTTGGCAAAATTAGCCTAGTTTAGCTAGAATTCAATGGTCCCACAAATTGACCAAACTTAAGGCGAAACTTAGGCTCGAACTTCTTAATCCAAAGTTAGGAATTTTTAAGTGAAGCGACTAGAGATGACAATTAAGTTCAAGTCTGGCTTGACTAAGGATGGCAATAGGCCTGGTTAGGCCGGGTTGAAGGCGGGCTAGGATGGTCGGCCCGCGACTTGACCCACCGATAGGCCCACCCGACCCATCCATTATATTTTTCTTAAAAAATATATCGAACAGACGTCGTTTTAGATAAAGTCAGTGGGCCACGGGTCGACTATGTGCCTAGGATCGACTCGTGACCCATCCAACCCTGGTCAGGTCGGACTAGAATTGCCATCCTTAGGCTTGACTTGCTCAACCTATTCAAGGTTAATGCACCAAGCTTTAGTTTATTAGGTCTCATGTTAAGCTTAGGCTTGAGTTGCCCAAGTTGCCCATGTTGGAGTTACCTAAGACTCGAAAATTATAACAAAAATAATATCATTTTCTATTTTTAATGTAAAAAATAAAATTTAGGTCAAGATTCACCTCAACCTAGTTTCGATCTATTGTTGTCCTTAAATGATGTTATTTTGTATAAAATAACATTATTTTTAAATTCTTAAAAATATATATTTACTTAAATATAAGCTTGGTTTAGGGAAGCGGTGGTGGTTGATAACTTGCTGGAATAATAAGCACTTATTCTCAATAAACACTTATGTATTTGGGATTGCTATTTTGGTAATTGTTAAAATGTGAAAATAGGTGTTTGGTAAGTGCGGTTACGATTGCAGTTGCGGTTATTGGAAAGAGACAAAATGACTAAAAAACCTGTTAATTTAATAAACTATTAATTTTGTATAAATAATTAAAAATATATTATTAGTCATATAAATTTAAAATTATAAATAGTCAAATATTAAATTAAAATAAGAAAAATATAAATAAAATAAATTTAGTAAATATTTCTATTAGTTGAGAGTGTATAATGGAAAAATAATAATTATCAGAAAGTTATTAATGAAAAGTATAATTTTTACCATATAAGCACTTTCTTACTGTAACCTTCTTTTTATTTATCGATTTCTACAATAATACCGTATTTTTCTCTAACCTTTAATTATTTATCTGTAAATTTAAACATATCACTGTATTTAAAATTACAATAAATAAGTATTTATTTTTATCGAGCAACAGATCTAAATACAAAGCTACCCTGATTTTACCCGAGCCTAAACTCAGACTCATAGCCTGACCTGTGACCCCATCTTTGAATTTATTGTTCCTATACCTAATAATACTACGGAGCGTGACCATAAATGTGGAAAAGGCCATCCTTGTCCTTCTCCTTCCAAAAGATATTTAAAGAAAGGCATCAAGTGGAGGCTTTTCTACACAACTTGCATTTTTAAAAAATGTAACTAGAATTTAATACCATCAACTTGCTTGGCCTTGTGGTCTCCACTCTCATAAATACTCGGACACACGTTCATGGTTTCCTAATTAACACACCCACCTTCCATCAACACCCACTCACCCACTTGCCTCTGGTTCATGTTCATCCAACACTTCTCTTTTAAAAAAAAATAAATTATTATTTGTTTTAATAACTTTATTCAGTTATTATTTATTTTTTGCCATATTTTTAAATAGTGTCGGTTAGGGTTGACAATTAAGTTCGACTTCAGCCTAACTCAACTTTGTCTTTCTAAAATTTTGAGTTTTGGTTGGTTTACTCCGATGTGACTTAAAGTTGAAAAGTTAATTGTTTCGGAAAACTTTGATTAGATTGAGCAATTGTAATAAGAACGAGAATGAATATAGTAAATAATAAAATCATTATAATTATAGTGATTGGTTAAAACGAATGAATCATTACCATTACAATTGATAGTGATTAGTTGGTTAAAAATCTTGAAAAATAAAAGTTTGTTAAATTTTTGTTTTATATCAAATTTTAACATATTTTAATTAGTTATATTTAATTGCTAAAAAAGAGAAAATATATTAATAGTGTAATATTATTTTAATTAATTAACTGAATTTAATTAATTATATTTAATTATAAAAACATTTTTTAAAAAAGATAAAAGGATTGTCGCTCATAAATAATTGATATTCTTCTCATGCTCGAGGGGCATAGAGCAATACTTGAAAGTTATATATATCATAATATTGTCCCTATAATGATAATATATAATTAACCACCCATTTTTCATTTCATACCCGTCAAAGTCATCCCAAACATATGAACCAAGTAACCCTTTAGAATAAAATGATCGTCGTTTTTTAATTTCGATTAAAAATTAATCAAGTTAGGACTTGGCCACTCTTTAGCGCGGGTGTACAATCTATAATATCAAATCTTCTGTTCTAATTACTCTGTTCCAATCATGTTCTGTTAAATCTCATCCATTCATTTATATGAGATTCACATAAATATGTATATGAGATTTAATAAAACACGACGGAAAACCATAATAGAAATAAGAGATCTAATCCCACAATCTACAGCGTGTAAATGTACTTTTGTGAAATTAATGCTAAACATAAATGCAGTAATCCCACATCCATCAAACAAGATCCATTTTATTTAGAGCATAATTAATTCGAAAATCATACCTCCAACTCTTGGCATGTCCATCTCCATTGCTC
>JAOSBN010000001.1:28452050-28467707 GCA_027563595.1 Erythroxylum suave | reverse complement strand
TATGGTTATCAATTATACATTAGGCAATTCAATTGTGGTGAATCATATGGAATTAGTGTTGTGATTATAGTAGTCCATTAATTAATTCTAACAATTAATCCATGTATAAAATTGAGCTTTCCAACTTGTAAGGCAGCAATGACTTGGAATTTTATTTTGAAAATGGCATGTTAGATATGTGCCGGTTGGAATGGATTAGTTGGACAATCATTAATTTTTCTTTCTCAACAAATTCCCCAACATCTCCATATGTCATTATTTTAAGGGGAATTATTATGTAAATTATTAACAATCATGAATTTTCTATGAAATATAAGAAATTCAAGTAATTAGAAACAAAATTTTAGAATATTTTATTTTCAAGACTTAAAACTATTAAAAATTAACATAAATTTATTAAAAATATTCGAATATAATATAAAATTAATGGGTGAGAGTTAATCAAATTTAGATTTGAAATTAAAATTAAAATTTGGATACTCTTTATTTGAACTTAAATTTTTATTTAAAATATAATCAAATTTAAGTTTATAAATAAAATCATTACTCCAATCCTAATTTATGTCTAAGTCCTAAATATAACAAAAATATTAGATTAAATAACTATTAAAATATTAAAATCAAATACTAAAATTAGTTTAAGAATAATAGTAGGTTGAAATTAGATCTTATGTTGAAATTTATTTTTAAACTTAATTTTTATTTAAAATATAAACAAGTTTATAATTATAAGAGATTAGACATAAATTGAGATTGGACCCCATGGAATGTGCATCCACTGCACTTGTCTTCCTTCTCTTGTCTCCTCTCAATCTACTAATCATGAATTCATAATCATAACTATCACCATCTCCAATGTTGATTTTGATATTTTTTTTAATATTTTATTTTCATATGTTGACTTTAATTGTCTCCATCATCTTAGCTTGCCTTTGGGTGTCATGAATTTTTAAATGCAATAATTAAAGCTAACTTGTATTACATTTTATTGCTTTTTATAATTATATTTCCATTTTCTATGCCCACATGTTTTTTTTTTCTTTTTTACATATGTATGATTTGATTTGCCAAAAATATTAGGAGTTTATGAAAAAAATATAGTAATTCATTAATGAAACTAAATACCAATGTTTTAAAATTTGGTCTGGAAATTAAATTAGTAAGATGAGAATTTTAAAATTTAAAAGAGTCAACTGATATTAAATCGCTATAAAATCGGTTAAAGATTAAATAAATTTAAAGAATTTAAAATATAGTTAAAAGAGATTATCTTTAGCCATCGAATAATTTGAAATTTAATTAAAAAATGTTAGATGAAAAATAATTGATTTATTTTAATTTATAAAATTACTAATTTATGAAAATTAGCTGATTAATAAAAAATTGATTATTTTTAACAAAAGAAGTTATTAAAGCAAATTGAATCGAAAAGTTAAAAAATGAACTAAAAATTTGAACGATTCAAGATTTTTATGATTAAACCAACTAAACTAGTTGAGTTTTTAAATCGTTTCTAAATAACTACTTTCCCAGTTGGATTAAGGGAGATAATTTTGATGCATGAACTTAACAGACCCTTTTGTAAAATATCAAAATTAATATTGACCCTTTTGTAAAATAACAAAATTAATATATTTTTTAAAATGTCATTGTTTGGAACTTAAACCTGTGTTGTGAAGGAATAATGTGATTTGAGATTTAAGAGACAAAAGTATTTAAGTTAGAGTTTCTAAATTCTTGATATAATGAATTGTGCATATTTATTGAAATTATTTTTAAAATCTTAATTTTGTAAGTGTAATTGTATAATTATATAATTCATTAATGTTAATTAGCTCGAACTCATCATTAATTAATTATTCAAAATATATAATGTCAAAAGTTTAAGTATTATTATAATTACAAACTCTATAATTATAAAAAATAAATATTTGACACAACCTAAATAAAATATAAAATTTGAGCAACTCTAGTCAATTCTAAAGAAGATAAAATACTAATGATTAAAAAGCTTAACTGATTAAGGTCACTTCAATCATAAAAATTATGAACCGTGCAATTTTTTGGTTCGATTTATTTTGATAGTTTTGTTGTTAAAAATTAATTAATTATAATTCTCATAAATTAATAAATTTTATAAATTAGTTCATTTTCATTTAATAATTTTTAATTAAATTATAGGTAAAACATCTATTTTAATAATATTTCAAAATTTTAAAATTTATTTAATTTTTAACCAATTTTATGACGATCTAATATCAGTTGAACTTTTAGATCCTTAAATTTCACTTTTTTAAAACATTAAAAATACCTATTTGGACACATTTTAAAAGGGCTTAATTAGGAAACATAGAAAATGTTTTTTGGAATTATTTCCTTAAATTGAGCCTATGAGACAAATAATATAAAGTTAAAGGAGTGAAAATTAATAGTACAAAAGATAATAAATAATCGAGACTTCAATGATGGAGGTAGTTTCAGACACACCATTGCGCGATTGTCCGTTTCTGATGCGTGGACTTCCCACTCAACCTCAAAGCCAACACGAAACTACCCATCTCTTACATGTACTTCCATTGAAACACAGACCCCATGTGAAATAAGAACAAAAATACACACAAAAAGCACCAAAAGATTTCTCGTTTCTCTACCACGATATGTTGCCCGGAGTTTAATTTCTTGTAAAGACTGCAACTTTTTCGGACACAGAGCACAGGACTGAGGTTTTTTAATTGGATTGGTCTGTGTTTTTCTTGCCTTTTTCACTGTTCTTCAATGACAGAGAAACGTGGGTCCGCAGCTGCTACGGCGGCTGGTAGAGTTCCGGCGACCTCACGTCCTAGCATAACTTTACCACCGAGGCCGTCCATGGATTCCCTTTTCACCGGAGGGTTTAGTCCTGGTCCCATGACTCTGGTCTCCAGTTTCTTTTCTGACAACTACCCAGATGGCTCTTTCTCTCAGCTTCTCGCTGGTGCTATGTCTCCAATCCCAAGACCCAATTTTTTGGCTGAAACTTCAATGCCCAGTGACGTTAGTGGTTCTTCGGTGAAGGAAGACGGGTCAGAAAGCAATAGTAATGTGGGGTTTAAACAGAGTCGGCCAATGAACTTGCTTGTGGCTCGGTCTCCACTATTTACTGTCCCTCCCGGGTTGAGCCCCTCTGGTTTGCTTAACTCGCCTGGGTTCTTTTCTCCTCAGGTGAATCTACTTCTCGATCTGCCTAAGAATTGTATGGTTGCTTATTATTTTGTTTCTCTGCCGTGATGTTTTCATGCTCCAGTTTGTACACGGATGTGAGGACTTTCGTGTTGAGGCTTGTACGCTATTGGTTATTGGAATTCGTAAACTTACTAAGAAAAAATTCAACAACAATTTAGGTGATTATTGTTCCTCTTGTCATTGAGGAAAAGGGTAGCTTGTATGAACTTATAGAATAGCTGTCTCAGATCTTTAAAACATTATGGCTTCAATCTTTGACATGCATGACTTTTAACTAAATCTCCTGCAGAGCAGTTTCACTTATGCTAATCTTAGATAGTTTCGCGGTAAATTTTTTAAAGAAGAATCGTTTGTTTCCAATTTGATTGAACTAAACTGTTTTTGTGTTTTCCCGACCAAATAATGTGTTTATGATTTATGCTTTACACTGGTAAATGTAATAGTAAGTTGAACGATTGCGTACCAACTCCGGCAGAAAGACATAATTCTTGTTCACACAACTATGATCTTGTGAAGTATACATAATATAACATCCAAAGGTGAAACTGCTCTTTCTGGGGATCTGTGTAATGAACTCCTCACCATTTTTTCTTGACAGAGTCTATCTTTCTTCAAACTGTCTCTGTGGGTAAATATATGGTTCTTGGTACCATTATAATCAAGAAGTGAGTTGTATCCAGTAGTTATAAGTTGTTCCTATATCTTTGTGCAGAGCCCCTTTGGGATTTCCCACCAGCAAGCCTTGGCACAGGTAACTGCTCAAGCTGCCCTAGCTGCCCAATCTCATATGCATATGCAAGGACAATATCAACCTTCTTCAGTTTCTGCTCCAAACGAGTCGGTGACACATCATCCATCTTATTTACCGGCTGAAGCCGCACAGCAGCAAATTCCCCCATCAACCTCCCACCATCAAAATACTGTAGTAGAATCGTCGGAGTTCTCACATTCTGATAAGAAATTCCAGCCTCCTGTTGCTGTTGATAAGCCTAGTGATGATGGCTACAACTGGCGCAAATATGGGCAAAAACCAATTAAGGGTAGTGAATATCCACGAAGCTACTACAAATGTACACATCCAAATTGCCCTGTCAAAAAGAAGATTGAGCGTTCTAGTGACGGCCAGATAACAGAGATTATCTACAAATGCCAACACAATCATGAGCTGCCTCAGCCTAATAAGCGTGGAAAGGAAAGTAGTGACCAGAATGGTGCCTTAAATTCTCAGGTTAAGCCTGAAGTTGGCTCACATGCGCTAGCTGTTAGTGTAAAAGACTTCAATGAGGGACCTGCTCATCCGATGCATGTAAGGGATCAGGAATCTATTCAGGCTGATCCAACAGAGATACCTGGATCAAGTGATAGTGAAGAAGCAGGTGATGCAGCCATACAAGAAGATGAGGGGGGCGATAATGAACCAAAACCAAAGAGAAGGCAATTTAAATACCTTCATTGTTTCATAATTTGATGCTTTCTTTGCTCCTCATGATTGTGATGAACTTTGCTTTGGAGTGCAGGCACTTGGATACTGGGGTATCTGAGGTGACTTTACCACATAAAACTGTCACTGAACCAAAAATCATAGTCCAAACAAGAAGTGAAGTTGATCTTTTAGATGATGGCTACAGGTGGCGCAAGTATGGTCAAAAAGTGGTCAAAGGGAATCCTCATCCAAGGTAGCTATTCCCTACTTGTCTATTTGTTTGTGGATCCTAGATGTCATAGCCAATGTTAGATAGAAGTAAATGACAAAATGTCAGTTGTTTTTGGCTCTACTCAAACAAAGTTTTGGGAGGCAGGAATTAGTCTTGTAGATGTGATTTTCTGATTTGAATTTGGGATGAAAGAGATATCTATGACACAAGGTCTAGATAATTGACTTTAGTAATAATAAATTCCAGCTTAGTCTTCATGCACCGTCAGGTGACTGCCTGATAAAAGGTGAAAGCCTCTCACTATTGGGAATATACTGTATATGAGCACATGAATGAGACTGTTATGGCTTCTGGTTCACTAAAAGGAGTGGAAGTTGGTACTGTTGCACCAAGTCTCCTAGCCAGTATTTGGGCTACCAGTTTTGTGTTTTTAGCTCACATGTAATTTAACATTGCAACTCTGGTATTTAAATCATGACCTGCAAGTCCAAGGTGGAAAATAGAAGGCATTAAACTTTAGGTTTTCACGGTCTTGTAAATATGGCAACTTACTTTTCAGTCTTTTATGTCTTCAATTTTAGATTTTATGCAATAGGGCTTCTTTCTGCAGCTATCTCTGCCAATGTTGTTACCTTGGATCGATACCTGCAGTTAACTCCTAAAGATCCTTAAAGCTGTTTCCATGATGCAGGAGTAAAAAAAGAAAAAAAAGAAATAGCATACTCTCGATATTATCATCTTGTCTACTTTTGTATCTTCATGTCAAGTTCTGTATGATTCAAATGCTTCAAAATCTTGAAATTTGAACTGTTAAGTTTGCTTTTTTTTTTTAATGAGAATTTGTCGGATGCATTGATCATATGGCAGGAGCTATTATAAATGCACTAGTGCCGGATGCAATGTCCGTAAGCACGTTGAAAGAGCTGCAACAGACCCCAAAGCGGTCGTAACTACATATGAGGGAAAGCACAATCATGATGTCCCAGCTTCAAGAAACGGTAGCCACAGTGTCGGAAGTAATAACACACAGCCGTCCAATCCTCAAAAGGTGGCTGCTGCTAAGCATCCCATGCTTAAAGGTATGGACTTTGGAAATGATGACCAGCGACCGATACTTCTACGGCTAAAAGAAGAGGAAATCACAGTGTGAGGCTCTTTACAGATGGCACATAGACTACTATAACGATGCTTCGAGCCAACTAACATGGTACAGTGACTGAAACTTGGGGAAAGAAAAGGAATTATTTTGACATCGCAAGAGTTGACATTAATTTTATTACTATCTTTTCATATATATGTTAAATCTTTGGAAAGACACAGTAGCATAGTTTCTTGTATGTGCTGGCAATTTGATAAAATGTGTTCTGTTGATTACGGATTCTCTCCCTCTGTATCATAGATCTCTTAGTGATGTTGCATTCCATGGGTTGCTCACAGTATCGTGCAAGGACATGTACTGATGCCTGTCGTTGATTTAAGTTCGTTTTGTTTATGCATTCTCGGGTGATCTTTTCTGTTTTTGTTTCAAGCCAAACGCAGGAAAAAAGGAGTGGATTTCCAGGGGATTAGTCAATGGATCAACCGAATCCAGATGTTGTGAATGACGAATTTTTGCTCTAGATTGGCTTTTCTTCTGATTTTATTTTGTGTTTGCCAATATCATTTCCTTGATTTTACCTTGCTGAAATGATATGGAATGGCTGAGGATACGATAAGAGGAAGGTAAGCACGAGGAGAATGCACAGAAATCTAAGTTGCAGTTCCTCCTGGAATTGGATTGCAAACTTCAGCGCAATGTCAGATTCAGGAAGTTGGGTATTGCATCTATTAACGTAAGAACCTGAGAATAGGAATGATCCCTGAACTGCAGAGATCCTTTATAGTAGTGGGGAATGATCCTATCTAGCAGGTTTTAGAATGCAGCGTTTAAGGACCTGTTCCCATTTACCTGAAAGCTACAAGGAGGACAGAGCATAAGAAGCATACAAGTTCTCCACCAGTAAACTGTTGTCCTCAATTTGTGGAAATGGAGTTGGTGGATTTTATAACTCCAACTTGACAGGAACTCACTAATGTAGTCCAAAAGGCAAGTCAGGAGTTGTTTAACAAACAAGTTTCTTATGACATCATTAACTATACTTTAAGAGATGTCTATGAGCGGGCTGAATCGACTTATCACTCCAACTTGATAGGAACTCACTAATGTAGTCCAAAAGACAAGTCAAGCGTTGTTTAAGAAACAAGTTTCTTATGACACCATTAACTATACTTACAGATGTCAACGGGTTGGTTGGACTCGAGCTGCTGGGATAGGTCGGCCTGTGGCTTAGCCTATGGTTCGACAGGTCACAGGCAGTCTGTTGTCAATTTTAAACTTAATTTTAGTCAAACTTGAATATCTAATTTTAATTTGGTTTAATATATTTTAGTTTGTTAATTTCAAATTAGTCTTATTTAATTTTTATAATTAATTAAATCCAAAATTTGAGTGCGAGCTTCAATATCTAAAATCAAATTGAAAACTCTATTAAACTAATATAACATGTCAACTTCTTGTCTAAAATATATCCTTTTGTCATTCTCACCCGTCACTCGCTAGCATATTTGACATGTTTGAGGATGTCAAAAAAGACCCGACCTTGTTTCGGCCTAGGATGACTCGACTTGTGGCCAATCCTTTTGATAATATTTAAATAGTTTTAACATGTCTAGAGGTATCAACGACTCGGGTTGGGCTGGGCTTTAAAAAGTTAAATATGAATTGATTAAATTTTGAATCAGGTTTAGATTGAAAGCATTGGATTAGAATGAACAAATAACATTATTTTGCTCAGAAATTAAAAAAAAAAACAAAAAATTAAAGTAATATCATTTTATTAAATATAATTTCTTTTAATAATTTTTAAATTTTTTCTATGAATGTATCGTAAACAATTTCTCTACAAATTAAGATACTTTTGGATCTTTTCAGATTTCATGTTTTAGTAGGATTTTTATTAAACTTTTGTTATTTTTGTTGTTTTCATTTTATTCCATATAAAGTTAAAAAGTGCTATTTGGAATTTAATGTTTATAACATAATACAAAATAAACTTTAACTTATGAGACCTTCAAATTGAATATCAACGTTAGACTTTAAATGAATGAAAAATTTAATAAAAATAACTTTTTATTAATCAAATGACATGTTATTATTAACGGATAATATTTTTATTTTTTTAACCAAAAAATGACTCGAATCATGTGATAGTGGGCCCGTTTTCTAATTAATTAAAAAGTAATTACGTGACATTAAAACTTATTTTCTATTAAAATATACAACAATGCTACATCAATATTGATATAGCGTTTTTTTGACAGTAAATCGAGGAATTCTATTAAGTCAAATCATCTCGAATTACATCCACAATACAATCAAGAATCATGTCTCAGTGTTGGAAATTAGCCCAATTAGACTGTGCTATAACCAAAGCCCAATCAGACTGTGCACTAAAACCATGAGGATCAACATTAACTAAATTAGCACAATCAGACTCAATATCAATGTAAACTAGAGCCATCCCCTTCAGCCAAGAAAGAACCTCCAATAAATTCACCGCCTTTGCAAAATGAGGATCCATTAAGCCCGACTTATAACTTGAAAAAGCAGTCAAGAAATGACCAAACTCATCTCTCATCGTTGTAGCAAATGAAACAGCGGCAGCTTCACCATGAACAGCGGCATCATAATTACACTTAAGCCTACTCTCAACCGGCGGTAACCATTTAACACCTGCACTGCTGCTCCCCTCTAAGCGAGAAGTTAACCATGTTAAATATAATTAAAACAATATCATTTAACTTTCGGGTCGGGTCGGGCCTGCTAGCCCTAAGATTTTCTTCCAATGGTGGATTGTTGCAGTTGATGGCGGTTGGCTGGCCCTCCAACTACCATATGGACAAAGACAAACTGTTTCTTTGTCTCATTTTCACTCAATCATAAGTTTTTCATAACCAGATCAACTAACAGTTGAAGGAACAGAGAAGACACGATCAAACATCATCAACCACTAACTTGTAGATTCCACCATCCCTTTTTCTTGCTTTTGTTCGTCTGCTTTTTGTAGAAAACAACAAAAACCCGCAAAAAGCCATGGACAGGAACTCCATAGCCAGACAGAAAAGAACACAACTTCTGCTTCCTTTCTTCACTTTCGCTTCGGCCTCATCTCTTAAAGCAAACATGAACCAAATCCTCGGACCCACGACCATGACCACCTTTCTTTCTTCTTACCCTTTAGTCTCGGAACCCAAAATTTTCATGACACTGAACTTAGAAAACCATCCTCCGCTATTCTCGCACAACAGTATATCCCCAAAAAACCCACATACAAAAGCACCAAAAATACTCGTTTTTCGATTTTTTTGGTCTTTCCCCAAATCTTTTTTGCTGTTTTTGAAGTGACCCACTATGAGAAAATCCAATTTTGAGGAAACAGAGTAATCCAATCGAAGCAAAACCCATTTTCCCTATCTGGGTTGGTTCCTAGATTCGGGTTTATGGGTTGCGCCAACTCCAAGCAGGCGGTATCGGTGGCCGCCGCCTCCCCTGTTTCGGAGGAGATACATGGACCATTGCCACCACCATCACCACCAGTATTGACCATGATTGATCGTCAGTTCTCGGCTTTTTCGTTGAAAAATCCACATGGGTCTGTAGGTATTGAGCGCAAGCACAGGAAAGATGGAAGAGATTGGTGTAAGAACGATAAAGGAGATGGTTACAGTAATGATCATAACAATGGTGGAGAGAAAAACAACGATCTTGAGAATGGAAAGTCTCAGAATTGTAGAAGGTCGAGGAGAGGGAGTTTTGGCATAAGGAGTGGGTCTCTTAGCTTCAAATTAGGGATTTCGAAGAGGAATGTTGAGGCTGAATATGTTAATGCAGGGTGGCCTTCTTGGCTCACCGCCGTCGCCGGTGAAGCCATTCAAGGTTGGGTGCCTCTCCATGCGGATGCTTATGAGAAATTAGAGAAGGTGATAACCATTCATTGTTATTTTGTTCGCTTTCATTCATTGTGTCTGGTAGCTTTAGTAAACATAACAAAGAAGATATACCCTTTCACCTTATCTGAGCACCATTGGTATGAGAAATAAAGAACTCCGTTGTTATTGTTTATAATATTATTTGTTGATTCCCTTCTTTTGTTCATGAGATGCTATTCCGTTTGAATATTGCATCTCTTAGTGGTGGTGGATATTGTGGTAACTACATGCAGAGTATAAATCTTCAAATTGTCATCTTTTTGGATATAAAAGGAGG
This sequence comes from Erythroxylum suave, assembly GCA_027563595.1. Lineage (NCBI taxonomy): Eukaryota > Viridiplantae > Streptophyta > Magnoliopsida > Malpighiales > Erythroxylaceae > Erythroxylum > Erythroxylum suave. Next base: position 28,457,525 of record JAOSBN010000001.1, on the reverse strand, counting down.
GCTTAGAGGAGGAGATGCAGGTCCCTGCAGATTAGTTCAAGGTTCATATATACGCTTGTAGTTCATAGATGTTCTGGTTAGTCATTATTAATTGATTAAATTCAAGATTTAGTTTGCAGCTAATTTTTGGCATAGTTGTTTATTGAGTGATCACAATCCTTTCCAATAAAGGGTGCAATGATGCTTGGTCCTACTAGATAAAGCCTGGGATGGTGAATTGATTCAGTTGTCCTTAGATGCTTTTATGAATTGATTTGCTATGTTATTGTTGAAATTATATCATGTCATGGTCGTTGATCTTTGTTGAGAATCACAAAGACACGAATCTCAGTTTTCATCCTTTATGTGACAATTAGCTACAAGTGAGCCTGAAAACTTGAGCTTGAGCCTCATATGCATATAGGAAACGTTGGTGACAGGAGTCGGATAACAGCTTCTAAAATGTATTAACGGTATCTCTGTTTTGGGTTCTGCCCATGTTCTTTTAACGCTTCCTTTTTCGATAGTCTTCCCTTTAACTTCTTGTGCTTCAATGTGTGGTCAAGTATGCATACCTTGGTTGGTTTGTTTCTCACAGCTTCTCACGAGATCTGTATTAATATCCTTCTCATTTAGATTGGACAAGGTACATACAGTAGTGTATTCCGAGCACGAGAAGTGGAAACTGGGAAGATGTTTGCCTTGAAGAAGGTTCGGTTTGATAATCTTCAAGCAGAGAGCATTAGATTCATGGCCCGAGAGATAATGATTCTTCGAAGGCTGGACCACCCAAACGTAATGAGTTTGGAGGGAATAATCACTTCTCGAATGTCAAGTTCTATATACCTTGTATTTGAATACATGGAGCATGATCTTGCTGGGTTATCTTCTTCTCCAGAAATCAAATTTAATGAGTCACAGGTTGGTTAGTAATTCAACAAATCTAGCTTCTTGTTATGTTTCTTTTTCTGCCCTTTTCCTATCACATCATAAGAAGTTCAAACTTCTTGTTACTTTATATGCAGGTCAAGTGTTACATGAAGCAGTTATTATGTGGAATTGAGCATTGCCACTTACGAGGTGTTATACATCGGGATATAAAAGCTGCGAATATTTTAGTAAACAATAAAGGAATTCTGAAAATAGGAGATTTTGGATTGGCAAATGTGCTTAACTCAAGGAATAGGCAACAATTAACCAGTCGTGTGGTGACATTGTGGTATCGACCTCCTGAACTCTTGATGGGCTCTACAAGTTATGGAGTAGCAGTGGACCTGTGGAGTATAGGTTGTGTACTTGCAGAGATTTACCTGGGAAAGCCTCTCCTCAAGGGGAGAACTGAGGTAATTGTACAACCATAGAGATACGTCACTCCTTTGAGCTTAGAACGTATGTGTATTATGTATTCACGTCTTAGATATTTCATAAAAAGAGACAGCTAGTGCATGCAATGGACAAGATAGGTACACACAAGTTGCAGGAGAATAATTGTACCTCTTCTATAATTATCTTGGATCACAGGTTTAGGACATTCCACTTATTGTTTCTTCTTGACCATTGTAATATCATCGATGCATATTTTGATAGAAAAATGAAGAAACATTGGATCCAAAATTTAAATGAAACATTAGATCCAAAACTTACAGACAATTCAGTAGGTGCATTATGAAGAGGGGTGTTAATTCAATAATGGCACATGCATATGTCTAGAGTTATGATGGAATATTTCCAGTCCTTCATACCCACTGCATGGTTTCTCCATTTCTGGCTTCATGATTCTAATTTCTACGGTAGGCTAAGTTTTCTGCTCAATTACTAGGTTGAGCAATTGCACAAGATCTTCAAGCTTTGTGGTTCTCCTCCTGATGAGTACTGGAACCAGTCTGAGCTTCCAAATGCAACCATGTTTAGGCCCCAACAATGTTATGAGACGTCTCTTCGAGATCGATGCAAAGATTTACCAAAAACTGCTGTAGATTTGATAGAAACTTTGCTTTCCATACAGCCGGAAAAGCGTGGGACTGCATCTTCCGCCCTTATGTCTCGGGTTAGATAACCTTAACATTTGATCTACTAATATTTCCCCTCAAGTTTACCAACTTGAACTTTAAAGATCTCCAGTTCATCGGGGTCACCTCCCTTTACTGCTTGGTTTTCAATGATGAACTTCACCACTCTATTTCTCAGATCGTTAAGAGAACATAAAAATTGGATTCATCTTGTGAACTTTTGTTTCACTTCTTACTTCTTAGTAAATAATTCAATTTCCTTTACCCTTTTCTTCACTTTGTTTTTCTCTTCTTTCATCTTCAGTACTTCAGCACCACACCATATGCCTGTGATCCATCTACCTTGCCACAGTATCCCCCAAACAAGGAAATGGATGCTAAATATCGAGAAGCACGGAGGTAAAATTTTCCTTTCTATAGGCTTCACAATTGCGTTAACAGTGATAATAATAGAAAATGAGTTGCAGCCAGATTGATGTTATACTTTTCCTTTCTTATATATCTTCTGAGAATGGACTTGTACTATGATCTCATTCCACCTCAAGCAAACACATCATTGGTTGCGAAGCTTTGCTAGTGGTTAGTGTTATCCAAATTATACATGCGTGATATTCTCTTAACACCCGTGACAGGACAAGGACTAATTGTAGATTGCGGGAATCAGGTGCATCAAGAAAACCCAAAAGGGTACTTAGAACTCTGCAACAGCAAAACAATTTCAATAGATTCACATTGAAGGTCCCCCGCTCCCACTTCTTGCACGCTCTCTCTCTCTCTCTCGTCTCATATGTAGAAACAAAGTGCAGTGCTAGTTTCCAATAGATTGATCTTGTTTGTGCAGGAAACGAAAGACAATCAACACGTTCATAAGAATACTAATGCACAGGTTAACGTTGCAAAAAGTGTGCATAGGGAACCAAGTTCCTCACTTGACAAAATTGACGAGACTTTCCAGGTTAAAGAAAGTGACCACATTTTCATTGGCCCAGAACTCAGAGCATCAACTGGCTTTGCATGGGCGAAAAGGAGATCAGATGATGCAACATCAGCGTTATCTTACACTCAATCAATCTCAGAAAGCCAACTTAGTGAGCTAGATTCTTCCAGATTTAATTTTGCAAACAACAATTCCTTTAGCCTGCAAAGAGAAGCGTCAACCGACTCTGATGCGACTACGGAGCAGAAAAAACAGAGCAATCTATCAGATCCATCCAATGCACCTAGTTTGTGTCACTCTTTTGATCCAACAACTGGTTTTCCGACCCATCTAAGAAGTGGTCTCACTAGGGTATGTCTTTGCTCAACTCTTTATTAGATAAGCAGAGATTATGCCATTCCATCAATCCTTTGGCTTCCCTTCATTTTTGTATATGGGGACTTACTTTATCCTAAATTTCCAGGTGCATTCCAATCAAAGAGAGAAGATTGAATTTTCAGGACCTATATTGTTGCAGTCGAGCAAAATTGATCAATTAAACACGATTGATGCGCTCTTGCAAAGAAACGAGGACAAGATTCGTCATGCAGCCCTCAGGTCAAGGGTGGATATAGGTACTTACGAAACTGATTATCAATCTTGCAAATCATACTGCAAGATTTTATTTTCTTCCTGATTTCTCATATCTGGTTCAACTTTGAACAATTTCAAGTCTAAAGGTTCAAGTCATGGACATTCACTTGTGGGGCATATTAAAAACATGCAAAAAGAGAACCTACCAAAAGTTGGTTCATTCAACAACTGCTTTCTTGTTTTTGCAGATACCTAATGCAAATTGTGTAAATCCATTTGACCCTTAACAAGGTAGGCATTGCTTGGTTGCTGGAGTGTCAAATGTGCCTGTGGAGACCCTTCCAAATGGACGGCTCAAATCACAACTTGTAGAATACATGTAGGTGCTAGAATCCTTGGCTTAAGATGTATTCCAGCGTGTGAATCAACAGATCACATAGGAAATGGAGATTTAGATATAGGAGAGCGATTGTACCTACTGGTTCATTCACAAAGTGGAATACAAATGTTCTTGTTCTTGTACAATACACAACAGATGAAACAAAATCTTAGCTATACTTTTGATCATTCAGCATCAATTTTGATAAATGTTGGCACTCTTTTTCTTGTCCAAATGCACTTAATCCAAAGCCAGTCTTGTTCTTCTCTTCCACTTATCATTCTACAAGATCAGCCACAAATCCCCCATTCATGGAAAACCTAATCAGACTTTCACATATATCAACAGATAACTAACGCAATCACAATGCAATGATAATAACGACAATAGTTTAAAGTTTAATAAAAAAGAAAGCAGATCCTGATCTAAACCCTAAAATTTCCTATTTGATGGTGGATTGAAATCAATTTGACCATCTCTTCACTAAAAGCTAGACAAACGATAAATGCAAACCATCTTTGAAATAAAAGCTATGAAAAGGGGCACCCTAAAATATGGATTTTGAGTTCAATGAATCGATCCAATCGGAACCAATAGTCAAAGAAAATTTAAAAGCTAACAGAAAAGCAAAATGGGAATGCAAAGTAAGTTCTTTGGGAAAAAGATTTAATTTTTTAGGGAAAAGAAGAGAAAAAGAAACAGAAGAATTGTAGGGCAAAATCACATCGCTCAAGCTGCCAAGACTAGGAGCAGCAAAGCGGCCGTGGAGTCCCCTTTTTCCTTATTGTGCGCCCATCGCACTAACGTGCGCCACAATTAGATACCCTCTCTCCGTGGAATACCACGCCGCCTCTAACTCAAGAGGTAAGCGCTCGGCCTTGGGCGCCATTTTCATTTCCTTCCTGTTCCTTGTACGTTTTATAGCCCTAACCTTAGAAAGTCTTTTTCTTTTGTTTCCCATCTTATCCTTCCCTCATTCTCTTATTTACAACCCTCCTATAAATCCTGCCACTTTTCTTTTCATTTATTTACTAAAATTGATTTATGTTTCTTTTTTTTCCATTGAGTTATAGCTTTAAAAAAATGTTTTTATTTTTATCAATCAAATGAGTTTAAAAAAATAATTTTGTATAATTATTATGAATAATTAAAAATTCTTATTACTCACAGTATAATCTTTTAAGATTAATAGAAATTATTTAACTTAATATGAATTATCAATAATCATAAAATAATTTTTTATTTTTACTGTCTTAATTAAAAAATATTAAAGAACTATTTTATTTATAGGTTTTTATTCTTTTTTAATTAAGAATTAAAAAAATGAATTATAATAATAAAAATTATTTTATTATAAAAAATTATAATAATAAAAAATAATAAAGAAATTATTTAGAAACAGTCTCTCTACTAATTAAAGATAAGGCTACAAACTATTAGGCCTCCATAGCTTCAGCGAGATTTCTACTATTTGTTATTATTGCTGTTAAATCATAATAATATTGAATTATGAACAAGATTAAAAAAGTGACTTAAAGATCTCTTTGTTTTTCTTCTCTCTTATAACAATAACAGGATATTACCAGTTAATTCACAGT
>JAOSBN010000001.1:28431105-28444015 GCA_027563595.1 Erythroxylum suave | reverse complement strand
ATGCAGTGGAGACTATTGTTTTGTGCTTCCAAACTACTCTATAGTATCTGTCTCTTTCGGTAGATACTTTGGCCATAAAACAGAAAACTACTGTTGCTTGATTTGCACTACAAACATTTTGATTAAAGTAAAGAATGTTACATCATCCTATCAGCTGCATGAACAGGAAGACGTACCTTTGTACCAAACCCCAAAAGATGGTATTTTGTACTCACAATTTGTTGAATATGCACTTGAAGAAGTAAGTTTGTGTTGTTCCCTTGGTCAAACATGATGCTATGAAGTTTTTAGACTTGCTCATGATTCTTGCAAAAGATTATCAACAAATTTATAATTTATCGAATACAAAAATAATATTTTGATTTGACTCAAATAATAAAAAAGAATGATTTTCTTTTTAAAAATTAGTTTAAAGAATGATTTTCTTTTTAAAAATTAGTTTAAGTAATAAAATTATTTCTAAATTTTTTAATTTAAAAATTTGAAGATTGTCATGAAAATATATAATTATTAATAACTTAACATTATCTTTTTTTTTTTAATACAAGAGACAAAAGCACACTAAGAAATCAAAAATAGGCGAGGGTGCCGAGTGTACATAACGCCTTGGCAATCCCTCCCTAAAAGATGCCTCGTGGACTGCAAAGGCTCTTGGAGTATCTGAATTTTCGGGCTGGCCTGAATAGCTATGCGGGCTAGGTCATCAGCGCTCTGGTTGCCTTCTCAATGGATATGCTAGATGTTAAGCTCCCAGGTGCAGTAGATGAGGCAGCGAATACCTGCCAACAAACAAACATATGAGTCAGTCGGTATAGTAGGCGAGGAAATCTTGCTGATGACCTCCTAGGAGTTGACTTCTAGGATAACCCGACGGTTGCCCAGTTCCTATCTCAGAGTGAGGCTGAAGTGGACTCCCCAAAGTTTAGCTGACAAAGTCAAGCTCTGACCAATGTGGTGGATGAAACCGCCACACCATCGGCCTTGACAGTTTCTAATCAGGCCACCCGCAACGGCAGTGGATGTACTGGGGGTAAAGGAAACATTATCTTATTTTCAAACTTATGAATTATACACTTATAAATAAATATGATAAAAAGATTTAATCTCAATTTAATAGAGTTAATTAATTTAATTTAATTCAACGTTTGAATTTAAATATTATAATTAAATAAAATTTGAATTTAATAAATTTGAATAAAATTAAACAACAAGCTTAGAAATCAGAGAGAGATTGTTTCTAATAATTACAACATTAATTATAAAAATTAAATGATAAAATTTAAATTAATATTTGATATTAAGTATTCTAAAAATCGAATTATTTTGGAGAATTAGTTATAAATTAATATATTAATTAAGGATTATATTAAATAAAGAAAATTAAAATTTATGGTATTATTATCGTAAATATTATATTTAAAATTGAACAGTGTGTAGCTAACCCAATTTTATGTTTATCTTCCCTTCCACCTTGATGGCTTGACTCATCCCAATTCTTTTCCTCTTTATGATCTTCTGATCTGCGAAACGAAAACTCGGTTCCATCCTCCATCGTCTCGGTCGCTAGTGTGAGTCTTTTATCACTTTATATTTTGCTTTTATTGCATAAAGATTCAATCTTTGTGAACCTAGACGTACAAGCTGAAGTCTTTACCTTGGTCTTTTGGGAACACGATTTAGATTTTTAGTAGTCGAAGAAATGTTGGGTTAAGGTTAATTTCTTCTGCAACGTTTAGTTTTCAGCTATTAGGCGTGTTTTCTTATGCTTTTTTTTTGCCTTAAGATTTGTTGGGTTCCACTTAGTTAGGGCGAAAAATTTATGCTTGGTTGGTTTATTTCCTCTTTCTGCTTATGGGTCACCCAGTTTGGTAATTTAATTTTGTGATGGTGAGCTTTGTGGTTTGCTTCACAAACGTTAATCATACTGGAGTGAATTGGCAATTTCCATGGTTATGGCTTCTAAAGAAAAGAGGCAAAAACGTGTCTTATCCAGTTTTTGTGAGCTTAGTTTTGGCATCTTGATTGTGTTTCCTTTCAGGTTGGGGTTTAGTGTTTGTAAATTGTAATTGGATTTTGGATTTAGCTTGTTGCTACATATGGTTGCCTTACGACATTTGTGTTTTTAGTTATATACTTGATTGTGTGGTGTTTTGTGATGAATTTCTGGCTTGATTTCAGTTAACTGGGTTTTCTTCTTACGTTATAGTGTTATCTTCGGAGGCGATACTAAATATGACAACAAGACGCAACTTTCGTTACAATCGCCTTCCTACAGATGAAGACGGACATGATGATGGTGTTAAAAATTTTGACCCTCGGTTCGATTATGTTCCTGGATCGTATGATAAAATCCCATGGAAATCCATAGCCCTTGCTCTATTCCTTCTGTTTCTTGGATCAGTACTTCTATTTCTTTCATATTTCATCTTCACTGGACACATGGGAGGAGAGAAGTCCCAAGCATATGGTCTTCTTGCACTAGGAGTCCTTACCTTTCTGCCAGGTATGTTGAGACATAGTGGGTGATTATTCAACTAATATTTATGGATACCACGGACGAGAGTTAAGCATATTCATGCAAATCTTTAGCCAGGCACGTTTAGTCGGTTTAGTTCTCTGTGCTATGTGTAATGATTTTGTAGAATAAAGGTAGACAAGTTTAACAAATGGTTAATGATAGTTACGCTGTTGGGTATTATGTGTTGGCATCAATTGGGCAACTTTTCTAAAGAAACTTAGCGATAGTGCAGAAACTTAAGTAAGAAAGGTGAAACGTAGAAATCTGCTCCGCAAGAACGAGCACGCTGCTTGTGACACTAACAATTGGGATTGCGTGGTAGAAGGAATTTACATAAAGCCGAGACTTTTGCTCTCACAGCAATCACTGTGAAGTTAGCGATAAAGAAGGACTAGCCATCTTAAGTGCTGGATAAGTAAATAGAATGGAAAAAGGGACACAGGGCACTCCATGAAGTAGGGCCCTACAAAAAATGAAGTTGACTTTATAAAGTGGTTTGATCAACTGGAATTTTTCTTTTCTTTGCTTTTGAAGGATGGACGTTTGCACATGCATGTGTTGCTTGTGTTTATTTTTTGATTTACAGTTGTAATAAAACATCTTTGTGCTAGTTTTTTTATACTGTTCATGTAGTCTACAATTTCAAATTGTGTGATGAACCCAAACTTTTCTTTTCTTTGGCAGGATTTTACGAAACTCGGATAGCATACTATTCATGGAGAGGTGCTAAGGGATATCGCTTTTCTGCTATTCCTGATTATTAGAATCTGCCACCCAAATCCTATTCTATATCCTGTAACTGCTACTTTGGGCTTACGGATTGATCAAGAAGACTCAGAAGCTATTGTACATAACTCATGTTTTTTAAGTGATACTGAGCCTCCATTCCACTGGTTCTTCTGTACTTTTGCCCCTTGCACATTCTGTTTTATTCAAGATTGTTTACCGTCTCCCTAGTCTTTACATCCTAATGTAAGAGATTAAGCTACTGTTCAAGGTTTATTTCTCAACTATTTCAAAAGTTCTTTCCTTTCACTAACTTCTGCAAGAAATCCTTGTTACTAAATTCGCATACTCCGGTGAGGCATTTGACAGCTGAGGCTGATCACGCAATTCCAAGTTTCTTAATAGTTCTCCTGCCAACTTTGTTTTTACCAGAACCAGTATCTGAGAGATAGCTGCGGAAATATAGTGGGACGGTCCTTTCAGGTTTATGTGCTCTTAAGAAGAAAGCAGAGTAGTGGGCATTGGACTTACTGTACTTTGCTTTGGGTTTCTTAGGCTGGCTATGTCCATTTCTCTGATGACCTGCACAATCGGGTCTGGCTTGACCTAGCTGGTTCTCCCTAAGTTGCATTCAGGCGAATTAGTTGATCGGACGTTTAGGGGTAAAGCACTGTTCTGATGCGGGCAGTTAACCAGACATTTGGGAGTAAAGTACTATTTCCGTGCCGGCTGCAAGTCTTCATTTTAGATATGACTGCAAATTCTGAATACTAGATATCACCTATTATCACCTACAATCTGATGGAATTGGTTTTGGTTACTCTATCAGTCCCCTTGAAAATGGAAAAACTTGTGTATCATTTGATCAAGTTCCATAAATCAGTTCAGTATTAACTTGCTCTACTCAGTTTATCCGTGGGGTCTGCTTGAAAAATCTGCTAATAACAAGTAGGAATCCACTAATTCAAGTCAAGCGAGTGTAGACATTAGAGGACAGAGACAGAATCACTGAGCTTTTATACTCAATGAGTTAAGTCAGACTTCAGTTAGTCACTTGACACTCAATGAGTGGAGAATTGACTTCAATTCAAAAGTCAAAGATCAAATCTGATTTAATCTAATTATTTTAAATTAATTAATTAAATCACATTTAATCAGATTCTAACATATAAATACCAAAATTTGAATATTATCATGTTTTTTAATTCATATTATCATTATCATATAAATTGGAGTCAAAAACAATGCATAATTTGCCAACGCAGCCATGACTCAGCAGGCAATCAAAAGGGACATTTGATGAAAACAAGAGTATAATAGGATTAATGTTTTAAAAACCGAACTGAAACGTTCACTACAGTGTTATCGAGACGGGTGAATAGACTGACTTTAAAATAACAACGATTCATTACTATTCTTATAAAATAAGCTCGTATTTTATCTTTGTTACTTTTTCTTAATAATGAAAAACAATTTAAAAAACGCGAGTCAGTTGAGAGAAACGTCAGTCTTAGAGAAAAATAGGCCCGTTCTTTAATTGGATCCAAATTTCAACCCAAACTCATGTAATAGATTGATGTTTTTTTCAAAAAATTAAAAAAAAATTCAGATTTGATGTGTTCTAAGAAAGAAGAAGACCCCCTAAATCTAGTGTCACTTGACTTTTCAATTCAGTTCTAACAATGCACTTTTTAGTTTGAGAAAGCGGGATCGGTTGACATTGCATATTAGAACTCATCAAAGCCCAATTCGCATCATTATGGTCGACAAGAAGAACGAGGGAAGCTCCAGTAGAAAAATATTGGAAGAGTAAAATACCTCGAAGATGGACCTGTTCCCATGCAATAGTTAGGAATTCATGATAGTATCGACTTAGTTAACTTTCAGGTTTTCAGTTTAATTTAATTTAATAATTTTTGTTAGTAAGAACTAATTAATTTATAAATTAAAATAAACTTATTAATTTTTATTTAATAGTCTCTTTTACAAGTAAGAATAATCTTTTTCAATTATTTTTAAAAATTTTAATTTTATTCATTCTTTTAACTCGTTTTATGATAGTTTAATACTAATTAAACTTTCTAAACTTTAAACCTTTTATCTTATCTATTTAACTTCCAATCTTGTTTTGAAAATATTTACGAATATCAAAATATTTAACATTTTATTCTTTAAAAATTATTTTATCAGCTCAATATTATAGATTAAATTATATTGTCAAGCCGATAATATTTATGTTAAAAATATTTATTTTTATATATTGATGATTAGGATGTGATGGAGATAGCTTATTATATCATCAAAAGTCAATAACTTTTTTTTCTTTTTTAAATATTTTTCATATTTATTTTCACCCTTTTGAAAAATTTTGAAAATTTTTATGTGAACAAGTCAAAACGAATTTTTACTAATTTGATTATTTAGTATTTTGTTGGACTAAAATTTATTAAAATTCCAAATTTTTTATGAAATTTATTTCAGAAAAACTGTTTATTCTTTTTTACTATGAAAAGATGAATATGTTCAGGAAAAAAGACCCTCTTTTTCAATACAGTAAGTGGGTAACAGGCTCTGCTCATTGTTTCTTTCTCTTCCTTCCACCTTCTGGCTTTCTATGGTGAAGGATTCCACGATTCTGGTGTTGGCGTGACCTCATTTTCTCTATCTCCTTTTCTCTATCTCCTAACCTCCCTTTCTCCACAAACGAAATTCTATGCAATTGGATCAGGAAAAATGGATGGGTCATCTCACCGAGGAAGCAGTGGTGTGGATATGTATTTGTCAAATTACAAACTTGGTGAAACTCTTGGAATCGGTTCCTTTGGCAAGGTGAAAATTGCAAAGCACGCATTGACTGGCCACAAGGTTGCTATCAAGATACTAAATCGTCAAAAGATAAAAAATATGGAGATGGAAGAAAAAGGTATATATTGGTGATCACTGTTACATTATCCTACATTGCTTATTTAAAAATTATGGCAGAGATCATCAAAAGTTGAATTCGAAGTGCCAGACTGAATAAAGAATGCATTGCTAAGGTTTCTGTTAAATCTTCGGTTGGTATTTTGATTTTGTGCACTATGATATTTCTTTCCTCTATTTCCTAGTTTTGGAGGTTTGATTGAATTGTGTTGAATGCTGCAGTTTGTGTTGAATTCTTTTAGGATATCTGTGTTGAATTCCCCCCTTTTGCTTTTTTTTTTTTTCAGTGGGAAGAGAAATAAAAATTCTGAGATCACTCATGCATCCACACATTATTCGACTTTATGAGGTGATAGAAACAACAACTGATATTTATGTTGTCATGGAGTATGCGAAATGTGGAGAACTCTTTGATTACGTTGTGGAGAAAGGGAGGTTACAAGAAGACGAAGCCCGAAATTTCTTCCAACAGGTAGAGTTGTCAGACATTTACATTGGTTTCTGATGTGAAGTGTGATAACGAAATTCAATGGCAGTAAGCTAAACTTTGTCTGGGTGTGCAGATAATTTCTGGAGTAGAATATTGTCATAGGAATATGGTTGTGCACAGAGATCTTAAACTTGAGAACCTACTGTTGGATTCTAAGTCGAATGTGAAGATAGCTGATTTCGGGTCGAGCAATATAATGCAAGATGGTCATTTTCTGAAAACTAGTCGTGGAAAGCCAAATTATGTGGCTCCTGAGGTATTTTGTTGGCATACTAACTTTGGTTGATGATACAAATTCATGAACATGATTTGTATGTTTCTCCTACCTGTTTTTATATGTTCTTTTCCAATTCAATTATAGAACCTTCTATTTTTTCCTTACAGGTTATATCTGGGAAGTTGTATGACAGGCCTGAAGTAGATGTATGGAGCTGTGGTGTCATACTCTGTGCTCTTCTCTGTGGCACCCTTCCTTTCGAGGATGAAAACATTCCTAACCTCTTCAAGAAGATAAAGGTACTAGGGATTTTAAGTCTCTAGTTGTTTGTGTGGTGATGTCATGATTGCAAATACTGTATTCTCTTTGAATTTAAAAAACGTACTTGTTTATTATTTGGGACATTTCTGTAGTTGTGATTTGTAAAGATGGGCATTATGAGAAAATTGAGCGTGTGCTGGATGTTTTAGTCTCTGGTGTTCCACTCTAATCATTACTCAAGTTTGAAAAGGAAAACTGTTACTTTCTTTATGGAAGTGTTGGCCACTATTCTTCTTTGTTGAGAGACTATTTTTTGTTGAGTAAAGCAAACTGATCAGAGTGATCTTTTTGTCCATTATGGAAGATATTCTGTAAAGTTAAGATCATGTTACATATTCCCAAGATAAGCTGGAAATCTGGTCCAAAACCTACAATTAGCAGTTTAGGAGGCTGACACCTCAATTGTGTAGATCAAACAACAGATATTAAAAGAGAGAAGATGAAAAAAAAAAAAGGAACTTTTGTATTTTGAAATCTTTCTTTTAATATATTCACAGCTGCAGAGATAGTTCAATTATTTCCATTGGTCAAACTTGGTGTCTTATTTTGCCTAATACTGATATTTTGGATCAAAATTATTTACACATCATTGTGTGGTCATGTAGTCAAACGTAATATTTCCTGGATTTTTTTGACTTTGTCTTTTAGGGTGGGATATACACTCTTCCTAGTCATTTATCTCCTGGTGCAAGAGATCTGATTCCACGGATCCTACTTGTTGATCCAATGAAGCGAATGACTATACCTGAAATTCGCCAACATCCGTGGTTCCAAGTTCACCTTCCACGTTATCTGGCTGTACCCCCACCTGATACAATGCAACAAGCTAAGGAGGTGTAGTTTCTTTGGAGATCTAACTTACTTCTGGCATTAACTAATATAGCAATAGAAGTTTGAATACGTTGACTTCTACTTTTCATGTGCGAACAATTGGCTTCCCCAAGATTTCATACTAGGCAGGCAGAACTTCTGCATGTAAAGCTACCTTTCAAAAAAAACTTATGCATGTAAAATCTAGCCCTGTTCCATTGTAGTTCTTAGGACAATTAGCAAGAAACTTTCTTTTGTAGTACATATTGCTGTTCATCTTTAACCAAGGCTAGGTTACTTATCTCATCCACATGTGTGGCATGCTTGCTTATTGACTTTCTAGGTTGCTTGTGCATAGGGTTAGTGAAGATAGATTTCTTTTTCAAAATTTAATTTTTAAACCGTAATGAATGAAAAAACATTTTTGTTCTTTTCCAAACTTGACCTTAGTGATTTTATAGAGTCCATATTGGATTTTAAGTCAAGACCTGCCTTTCAGGCTAGCTTGAAGATACATTGGTCGCCCATAAGTTTATGGTTCAGTACTTGAGCCCAGAAAGAAGAGAGAAGTGCAAGAAAGAATTATAATTGGAAGTAGAATACTTCAAATTTGTTCATATGTATATTTGTTCTAGCAGATTGATGAGGAGATTCTCCAGGAAGTGGTCAATATGGGATTTGAGAGAAACCAACTTGTCGATTCTGTTTGTAATAGACTAGAAAATGAGGTTTGTGCATTTAAGGACTCTCTGGAACTATTCTTCTAATATTTTCTCCTAAAGGTGTTTGAATTTTTTTATCACTTGCTGCATTTCAGGGTACAGTAGCCTATTATCTATTGCTGGATAATCGGTTTCGTTTAGCTAATGGCTAGCTGAGAAGGCCCCAATTATGAAGACCTATGTGAGAAGGCCCAAGAAAAATGGAAGCAATAAGGGAGAGACAAGTGGCAAGTAAAGAGTGGAGCAAATGGCAGCATTTTGGAGGAGGAATTAGTTATTATGGCAGGGAATAAAAGGACTGCACAGGACACAAATGAAGGATTCTTTTCGGTTGTTATTTGAGTATCAAATAGGATAGGCCCTAGTTCCTTTTGGGTAGTGGTTTTGTTGCTCATTTCCTTCATTTTCGGGTTGTGTTCCTGCTGCTACTGGTTTTCTGGTGTTATTTCTATTGTTTGTAAACATGTTGGAAGGAGCTTGCTTATGTTCTTATTAATTGGAAGGAGTTTTGCTTATGTTCTTATCAATTTCATTATCATTTTTATTCATTTCTTCTCCACTTGTTCCGTTTTATATCTTGTTCTGTAACAAAGGTATCAGAGCCACGATTTCTGGCATCGTATGGTTAAAATGAGAACGGATAAAAAGATCGAAATCCTGGAAAAAGTCACGGGTGTTTTGGTAGAAGATGTAGGTGCTCTTAAGGGTGACGTAGGTGTTCTTAAGGATGATACAAGTGTTCTTAAGGAGAGTGATGCACATGTGTGAGATGATTCAAAAAAGAGACAACCGTGAGGATTTGAGAGAGCGAAGTTTGAAATCTCCGGAGGTGGTTTTCATTGAGGCAGTTACCGGACTATCGGAGGGAGAATGCAGTGGGAGAGTTGAAAGAAATGGAGAACGTGAGAGTAAACAAAGTGAGAAAGAAGAAGAGTGGGGTGAGAGGAAAATGAGGAAGCTGGAGCTATTCTTACATGCAAAGACTCATACGGGTGGCTGTTTCATATTGAGAGGTACTTTCGTTACAACAAGGTAGCTATGGAGGATAGAATAAGAGTTGTTGCTGTTTGTCTGGAAGATAAAGCACTCAACTAGTTTTCATGGTATAAAGGAAGGCATCATAATTCAACATGGAATGAGTTTGAGGAAGAGATTTTGAAGAGATTCAAAGGTCCTGGGCAAGGGAATGCGTATGAATCATTAATGGCACTGAAACAAGATAAGAGTGTAGCTGAATACACAGCCACCTTCGAATTAATTTCAGCTCCATTGAAGAGTGTGGAAGAGGCTTGTCTAGTTGGAGCTTTTGTCAATGGGCTTAGGGGAGATATTAAGGCTGAGTTGAGGTTAGCTACTATTACTGACCTTGAAGGGCTTATGAATTTAGACCAGAAAATTGAAGAAAAGAATGCCCTTCGCCCAGTTTAGAAGTGGAATGGGAAGCAGAAATACACGATCGATTCCATCAGTTGCTGGTTACAAACCAGTCTTGACATTTCATTCCAAACAAGAACCAACAAGCTTTCCTATCAAACCCATTAACACGAACCCAAATCAACAAGCCAGGCCACTTGAGAAACGATAAGAGAACGTGCGCAGAATATCAGAAGCTAAATCACAACAAAGAAGAGAAAAGGGGTTGTGCTTCAGATGTGGTGAACGTTGGGGTCCAACACTTAGACGTAAAAATCGTCAATTGAATATACTGTTGATGGCTTCTGAGGAGAACAATGACGACGAGGAAGTTAAAGCTGATGAAGTACTGGAAAATAATGAAATTGAGCTAACACCTGATCTTGGAAATGAAGAGATTACAGAGACTGAGTTATCCAATTTCTCAATGGCAAGGCTTACTTCTAAGAAAACCATGAAGCTGATTGGTGAGCTCCAGGGAAGAGAGGTAATAATATTGATCGATTCAGGTGCTTCTCACAATTTTATTTCTGATAATGTTATGTTGGAATTAATGCTTGCTGTTTAT
The DNA here is from genome assembly GCA_027563595.1 of Erythroxylum suave. Classification (NCBI taxonomy): domain Eukaryota; kingdom Viridiplantae; phylum Streptophyta; class Magnoliopsida; order Malpighiales; family Erythroxylaceae; genus Erythroxylum; species Erythroxylum suave. The sequence continues at coordinate 28,433,308 of JAOSBN010000001.1, read as the reverse complement.
ATGACCAAGAGATTTGTTGTTCAAGTAGGAGATGGTTATAGGGTTCAGAGAACAGGAGTTTGTGGAGGTTTAGTAATGAAAGTGCAGGGAAGTGAAATTTGTGAAGAGTTTTACCTGTTTGAGTTGAGAGGAGTAGATGTTGATTCTATGAGTTGATTGGTTAGAGAAATTGGGTGACATTAATATCAATTTCAAGACCCTGATTCTGCAGTATCACCAAGAGGGAATGCCCATAACATTGACGGGTAACTTGGCTCTATCCAAAGCCATAATTTCGTTTAAACAATTGATCAAGGAATTCTTGATGGAAAAAGAGGGGTATTGGGTGGAGTTGATTGACATTAATGCTGATGGGAACAAGCGAGAAATAATTACACATGTTTCGAATTTGCTTGATACTTACAAGGAGTTGTTTGAGTCACCAAGCAAATTACTTCCTACAAGAGTTGAGGATCATGTAATCAGATTAACAGAGGGGGTTCAACCACCAAATTTGAGGCCTTATAGATATCCTCGTTATAAAAAAAACAGAGATTGAAAAGATTCTGTCTGAATTATTGGAGGTTGGAATTATCAAACACACTAGCTATCCATTTTCAAGTCCTATCCTGTTGGCTAAAAAGAAAGATGAAGGTCGGAGGATATGTGTAGATTATAGGGAGCTTAATAAAACAACCATTCCTAACGAGTTCCCTATACCTTCAATTGATGAGTTGCTCGATGAATTGGCTGGTGCGAAGGTGTTCTCTAAACTCGACCTGAAATCTGGATACCATCAAATACAGGTTAGAACTAAAGATACTGAAAAGACAGCATTTAGAACTTATGAGCGGCATTATGAGTTCTTGGTGATGCCATATCCAATGCACCCTCGACATTTCAATCCTTGATGAACAATATATTTCGACCACATCTTAGGAGATTCATTTTAGTATTCTTTGGTGATATATTGGTGTATAGTCCTGACATTCAAACTCATTAACAACACTTGAAATGGACATTTGAAATCTTGCTAGAAAACATTTTATGTGTTAATAAAAAGAAGTGTGTATTTGCTCAATCTCGGCTGGAGTATTTAGGGCATATCCTATCAGGAGAAGGTGTCAAGGCAGATCCAAAGAAAGTTGAAGCAATGTCAAGGTATCCTTTACCAAAAGATGTCAAAAGCCTTAGGAGATTCTTGGAACTCACAGGGTATTACAGGAGGTTTGTTAGGAGTTATGGTTTCATTGCTAGATCATTAACTCAGCTCCTCAAGAAGGATAATTTTAATTAGAATCCTGAAGCTATGAAGGCTTTTGAAGAGTTAAAGAAAGCTATGAACATGGTACCAATTCTGATTGTACCTGATTTCTCTAAACAATTTTTGGTGGAAACTAATGCGTCAGGAATTGGCATTGGGGCTGTTCTTATGCAAGAAGGGAGACCAATAGCATTCATTAGCCAAACCTTCTCTGCAATAGCAAGGCAGAAGTCTGTTTATGAACGTGAATTGAAGGCCATTGTGTTTAACATGACAAAATGGAGGCATCACCTTTTGGGGAAGCCATTTATTACAAGAACAAATCAGAGAAGCTTAAAATTCTTATTGCAGCAAAGAACTATATGAGAGCAGCAGCAGAAATGGTTGTCAAAGTCACTTAGGTTCCAATTTGAAATACAATATAAACCAAGAGCTATTGACAATGTAGCTGATGCATTATCAAGAGTGGAAGAAGATCAATTGTTGGCTGCATTCTCAGTAAGTCAGGACATAGGATTAGAAGACTTGGAAGAGGAGTTGAGAAGAGATGCTAAACTCACAAAAATCTTGCAAGAATTAGCTTTGCAGCCATCCTCATATCCTCATTATGTAATTAAATGGGGGTAGCTCTTCTACAAAGGTAGGCTGGTAATTCCAAAAGGTTCTTCCTTGATTTTTACACTATTACGGGAATTCCATGCTTCACCTTCAGGGGATCATTCAGGATTCTTTTGCACCTATAATATAATTACATCAATATTTTGTTAGGAGGGGTTAAAAAAGGATGTCCAGAAATTTGTAGCTCAATGTCAAACTTGCCAACAATATTGTTGGAAAATCCCTTAGGTTGCAGATTCTTACGAAATAAGTGGTCAAATTAATAAGATCTTAGGTAAATTTGATTATGATATTTATGCTTGATTTTAGGAATAAGTTTAGAGATATTATTGTGATCTTTAG
>JAOSBN010000001.1:28364528-28375862 GCA_027563595.1 Erythroxylum suave | reverse complement strand
TCAACTTTTGACTGAGTCATAACTCTTTGTTAGTTTTGAGTCGGTAGCACTTATGATATATCAAAAAATACTGATTTGAGTCTACTTTGACAGAGTTACAACCACTCTATTAATGGAAGCCGATTTGCAAGTCAAAATTCTATCGTTTTCTCATTTGTTCGGGTCTTCAGTTATTAAAAAATCTAACCGATTCGATCGATTAAATTGTAAAAATTTTAAACGTCTAATTTTGTAGTTAAGTTTTTAATTTTTTGATTTAATTTACTTTGATAATTATTCTTGTGAAAAATTATCAATTTATTAATTGACTGATTAATTTTTGTAAATTAATAAGTTTTTATAAACAAAAATAAATCAATTAATGTTTATTTAATAATTTTTTTAATTAAAAATCAAATTTTTTTCGATAAATAAAGATAAACTTTTTCAATTATATTTCAAATTCTTTAATTTTATTTAATCTTTACGTAATTTGATGACTATTAAATAGCGGTTAAACTTTTAAACCTCAAATTTTTTGTGTTATCAATTTAGCTTTTGATCTGGTTTTTAAAACATTGATAAAAATAATATTTTAAAAATAATCAATTTATTAATTAACTGGTTAATTTTTGTAACTTAATAAGTTCTTATAAACAAAAATAAATCAATTAACGTTCATTTAACAATTTTTTTAATTAAACGTCAAAATTTTTTGATAGATAAAGATAATATCTTTCAATTATATTTCAAATTCTTTAATTTTATTTAATCTTTACCCGATTTTATCACTGTTAAATACCGGTTGAATTTTTAAACCTTAACTTTTTTGTGTTATAGGTTTAACTTCTGGTTTAGTTTTTAAAATATTGATAAAATCAACATTTTGCCTTGATTTATACTAATTTTAAAAAGTTAATCATTAAATTGAAAATTTTAAAATATTTTACACTAAATTTAAAAAAAATCTTAAATTAAGGATTAGTAGTACAATAATTAAGGGTTTGTCATATGAATCAAAAGTGGTAGCAGGGTAACTTCTGGCTTCTAGTGCATGATAATTGAAGCTTTCTACTAAATGATGGGAACAAGTCACTGGACACGTTTAAGGTCACATAACACAACAAAATCGCAAGTACGTTTTTCTTGTGATTTTTGGGAAGGATTAGACAACTCATGGTATGATAGTGATGAGAGGAGGATGGGGGTGACGGTGGTGGTGTGGGTGGTGGCCCTCTCGATGACGAAGATGGATCGGCCACCGTGGTCCCCAACGTCTAGGGCGCTTCCCTCACCAGCCAGCTAGCTACTCGACACGTTCGTGGACAGGGTCTGATGATGCCGTCCCTCCCCAACTGGGAGGACCCCCCACGGCTTTTACAATGGATAAGATCGATCAGTACTTTGAGAGGTAGTGTCACTGTTACACATATAATATAATATATTTTATTTAACATAATATATTTTTTAAAAAATAAAAACGACTTTGTTTTTATCATTTCCATCAAATCACAAATTAGGCCGGGCTGATCTGTGCTGGGCTTATCTTTGATTGATAATTGGATCGGGCTGAACAATTTTGACCTGTGACTTACTGTAGTTTATCAATTTAGCTAAAATTTGACTAAATTGATTAGACCGAGTCAAAATTGACATTCTTAATAAAATTTATAAGAGGGATCAACTTAAAATAATTAGTTAAATGTGTGATTTTTATTTTAATATTTTGTAATAAATAAATAAATTTTTATTTTATTGCTAATATATCATCGAAATCATAAATACGATTCAGATTAATTAAATTTAAATTAATAAATTTTAAATAATTATAATAAATTATTAATTTTAATTTGTTTCATTTTAAATTAAAAGATGAGTTGAATAATAATGTAAATAGTTTACGTGTAATATTCATATTACCTAAATTTCATCCTTAATTTATTTAACTTAGATTAAAAACATAAAAATGTTTTCAATAATTTTAAAATATTAAAATATAAAAAATTCTATGCTGTATTATATGTTAACATATTTCATGTTTAAGACTCTCCACTTTGCAAAAGTCAGAAGAATGTTATCAATATACAAAGTTTTGGTTTTGTAATTTTTTTAAAAAAACTAGTTCAATAATTCAAACCTATAATTTTATAATTACAAGGAGCAATTCATCTATGGCTCTCTTTCCATGTGGTACTGTATGGATAGCTGAAGTTATGGATACAAATGGGTAATAAGATCCTTTGTGCCTTAACCATGTTCCAGCTCTATTTTAGACAATCTCATCTATATAAATATGTAGGACATATATATTTGTGTTGATGAGATTACCTAATATAAGGTTAGCACGAGATTATGAGTACAGAAGATTTGATCTCTACAAATGGTAGCCCAAGCTAGACAGGTCTTTCTTGTGTTGGATCAAAGGCCTGAATCGGATTGGATATATAAATCAAATCCATAGTTCTGTCTTATTTATTTTCTAGTTCTAAGGAGTTATAAAACTTCTTTGTTTTTTAAAAAACAGGATAAATTTATATATAATTAGAGATGTTACATTTTAATTTTAAATTTTATGATAAATTATAATTTTATTTTTATACATAATTCACTTTAGACCTATCGCATAATAATTTTAAAGTTTATGATAAATTATAATTGTCTGACCCGACCTTAGGTCAATAGGTTGGCCTGATTTTGATGGGGCTTCGGTTGAGCTCAAATTCTTTTAAAAGATTTAAAGATTTTGGGTCAAGTTCAGATTCGAACTATCCTATTCAAATTCTAAAATTTTCATCTAAAATAACATCATTTTAAATAAAACGATGTTATTATCAATTTTTAAAAACAAACTACTTGGGTTTTGAGCTACCCAATCTCAATCAGACTCGAGTTTTACTCGGAGTTTCGGGACATATTGGACTTCAAGCTGGACCAACCCTAAAGTTAACCAAAGACTCTACACTTTGGTTGCTTTTCAAGCTTGTCATACACATGTTTAAGATAATCATAGATGACATTAATGTTCACTACCAAATGTTTTTCCATAACGTTGATTGTATGCTTAAACCCTTTAATAAGGTAAGTGAGAACGTTCTCTCAAATATGGTAAAATCATTGAGATTAATCATGAGTCAGAAATAGACATATAGAGACTTAACCCATCTTAGACCAACATTGGGGAGCGGATTTTCTGTTCTAATTGCTCTATTCTCTCCCTCCTTAACTCATATGTTCTTTTATTGTAATAAATTGGATGGATGGAAATATTTAGGCACGGGAACAGAGTTATGGGAGCAGAAGATTTGCTCCCCAAACATTGAAGCCCTTATTTGCTATCCATTCCAAAACTAAACCTTCATTGTCATGTATAGACAATCAGACTATTCTTCTTCTTCATTTTAATAATGTTAGTGAAATAAATTATAATTAGTTCACCTTAGATGAATATAATCATTAAATAAAATTTTTTAAATGTACTAATTAATTTTAAATTAATATTAGGCTACGTTTGGATCTGCGGTACGGTACAGATAAGTACATAACCACAGCAGTTTCCAAACGCAGTAACAAGTTTGGATCTGTAGGTGAACAATTGGAGGTTGAAGAAAAGTGCAGTGTCATCTCAGAAATCGATAAGTAGAAAGAGGGTTGCAGTAAAAAAGTACTTCTGCGGCAGAAATTATACTTTTCATTAATAGCTTTATGATAATTATTATTTTTTATTATATCCTTAAGCAATAAAAAACAAGTCTAATGTATCGTCTTCTTTATTCTCTATGGCTAATAATATATTTAAAATTATTTTAAATTCATATGATTAATAATGTATTTTTTAATTATTTATACAATAATTAATAATTTATTAAATCAATAGACTTTTAGTTATTTTATCTTTTTTTAGTTTTTAGCCACCGCAATCACACTTGTCAAGCAACTATTTTCACATTTCAACAATTACCAAAATAACAATCCTAAATACACAAGTTCTCATTAAGAATAAATACTTATTATTTCAGCATGTTATCAACTGTTACCACTCTCCCCAAACCAAGTCTTAGTTTATTATTTCAGCAGTTTATCAACCACCATTGTTACTCCAAATCAAATCTTAGTTTAAAATTAGACGTAAAAAATAAAAAGGGTGTTTTATTGACAAGATATTTAACTCTTTTTTTTTAATTTATTGACAAAATTATCAGAAATTGATTAAAGCATTGGCCTTTATGATATATCAAACAGTGACAGCTAAAAAATCAAATATATTATTTACGAAAAACAAATGGTCCATTAATGCTTCTCTTTTCCCATTGGATATTCACTTTTGTTAGAATTATATATTTATTAATTTGTTTGCATGTGGACTTGTAGAACCCAGACAAGCGTCCTGATATATTCATTTAATACGGCAATTAAGATCATGTTGGACCAGATGCAATGCCAGAGCTGGCAATGATCAAAGTAGCATTTAGTATGATGTCCTTATTGTCCTCCATAGCCAAGTTTGAACTTTCCTCCATGGGATACCATTGCTTTTTTGCTTTTTCATTATGGGAACTTGTAATTATTGGGAACGAAGCTGTGTATTTCTAAACATTCCTATACTTCACATTTAATAGAACTTCTACTATATTAAAACCAACCTTAACAGTGATGTTTAGAGCAACTTTAAGCGGACTGCAATTTATAATAAATGCCCACATTTTTCACTCTAATCGAACCGTATAAGCTTGTTATATTTTTTACAGTCACCCCACACTTACTGCAAATATGCAGTTGTTTTAGCAAATATGCAATCACTCTACACTTACTTAAAAAGAATATGCTGAAAATATTTCATTTGAAGTTAAAAAATGAAGTTACTAGTTGGAGTTATTTTTCCTGAACTTACTGCATTTTGAAGTTAACTGACTGTATGTTGTAGTTTGTGGTTTGTGGTTGGAGATGATCTTAGAGCCAAGCTTTCTCGTTTAATGCAAAAACAAACCGTTTAACATAAAGGGCAAAAACACATATTGTGTTTCCCCTCTTCGTGCAACCCTACCAATTTTGGGTATAATGTTCAGCAATCTTTCATCCGGTGCAGTGATGGAGGATGCAGCTCTACAGTCGTTGATGCTTCCAGTGTTCCTCTACGAGTGGTGGTGCTTCCAGACATCACACTATGAGATCGGGCTACTCTCGTCAAGCATAGTGTCCACATCTACCTCAGATGAGCATGAGTTTTACAGGAACCTTCATCCTTCCATCTTTAATTTGCTCCTGCTCTATATTAATTGTTGATTCTCTATGATGATGCTAGATTAGGGCATATACTTTCTGATCTAGTAGAACAGAAAATTTTTTCTCTGATTTCACCAATAAGAGAGATGTGAGTAACTTATCAATCTATGTATTTGACGAATTAATAACTTGGAGTGAACTGAAGTAAGCTTTGTAAAAGGTTTGATTATGACCCGTTCGAAAATCAATAAATTTGACTTGAATTTAATTAAGTTTTAAGCTAGATTATGACCTTTAAAAAAAAAAGGACGTTGTTTTAAGAAAAATGATGTCTTTTTCAATTTTAAAATAAAAATAATTAGATTTGGCTTGAGTTTAATTGAGCTTTGGACTATGAACTTGGGTTCGGGTTGTATCTCTTAGGCTTGATCAAAGTTTTAGATTAGACCCAAACCCAAATACTAAATTTTCAAGCTAAGTTCAGGATTGAATGGACTTGACTTAACTCATTGCCATCTCAATATAACCCTCACCCTCTTTAACAAGTTTGGTGTCCCTACATCAATAAATCTCTTGTAGGCTTCTCACACAAGATTGAATCACCACCCTTTTCATTGTAATGTAATAACACTGCCTCTCTCTAGGCATGTAAGGAACTTTAAGTCACAATCACCACAACTATAAAGTGACATTGAATTGAAGGCCCACATCTCTAATTAGTTGAAACAAACACTTTGGCTTCTTCTAAAACTTTGCCATTGTTTAGGCATCTAATACTTGCATTAGATGCTAATTATGATGATTATTTAGCTTCATCATTACTTCTCTTCCAAAAATGGTTAATGCTAATCTTTAGGTTTGCAATGCTTCTTCTAAGTTAAACGACTATGTATCTTATGTGACAATTATGATTAGGTTGGGGAATAAAATAATATCATTTTGATTAATTAATTATTTAGTTATTAAAAAAACGACATTATTTTACTTAAATTGGTTCAAGTTGTTCATCAAGCTGACCATCTTAAGCCTACCATCCCTACTGGCAGACTTCTGGGATCAGATCTTTTGTTTCCGTTATGGTGTTCCTATCATGTTTTATTAAGTCTCATCTACATATTTACTTGAACTTCACGTAAATGTATGGATGAGATTTAATGAAATAAGGTTGGAACAGAGTAACTGGAACAAAAGATTTGATGTGCAAACCTGTAGTGCCTGAACGCACGTGAGAATTGTTACAATACCTTAGAAAAATACTATAATCTTTAAAATTATTGATCATTTTTTTAATGTTTGGTACCTTAGAGAATTAAAAAATAACCATATAACATATATAATATGAACATCAAATATGAACTAATCAAATATTATTAATACGATAACTCAGTTTAGCTCTTAAACTCGAACTGAGCTAATAAGATTCAAGTTAAATTAATAATTTAGAATGATTATAATAAATCATTAATTTGATTCATATTTAGAGCTTAGTTGAATCCTTGTGTGAAGAACATTTTATAAGTTTTATTTGATATTTATACTGTAAGTATTTTATCCTTATTCTTAATCGAATTTTTTTTTCTAAAAACTGAAAATTAAAAAAAGTTTTTCGAGAATTTTAAAGGTAAAATTAATTATTATTGAACCTTTTCAGATTTCTCATACGAGTAGAACTTTCTTTGAATTATTGTTGTTGTACGTGGTCTTGTCAAAAAATTTATTTCTTCATCCAATTTATTGCTCTGACCTTTCTTCTCTGCCCATCTCTTCATTTACAGTCACAAATGCTCCTTTTCTCAGTTCTCTCCATAAGTTTGGGTCACTCTAAATATAAAAAGCAGAAGCAACTCTTCCTTCTTCGCTGGTTTTTCACTAGCAAAGATGGGTCGATCACCATGTTGTGACAAGGTTGGACTCAAGAAGGGACCATGGACACCTGAAGAAGATCAAAAGCTCTTGGCTTATATAGAAGAACATGGTCATGGAAGCTGGAGAGCTTTGCCAGCCAAAGCAGGTGATAAATCAGTGAACTTGTTGAGGTTCTAGTCCAGTGAAGGAAAGACTGTAACCTTTTGTCTAATAATTTGTAGGTCTTCAAAGATGTGGAAAGAGTTGCAGACTTAGATGGACTAACTATCTCAGACCAGATATTAAGAGAGGAAAGTTCAGCTTGCAAGAAGAGCAAACCATCACTCAGCTTCATGCCCTCTTAGGGAACAGGTAGAGGGATGCTAAATTCTTTAGTTTATAAAAGGGTCTATGAGGGGTTTGAAGATTGAACTTTGGGACTCGTTTCTAGTTCAAGAATGGCATAAGGAATTATGGGTTTTTTCTTGTTTAGCCTCAGGAACATTGTGATGTAAAAGCGTTGGAGGAACAGTTATGTTTTGGATTAGTTGATACGTCCTATGTTGCTGTCTTATGTTATTCCCAAGGCTTGTCCTTATATTGATTGTGTTGTCTTGTTCTCAGGTGGTCGGCTATAGCTACTCACTTACCTAAGAGAACAGATAATGAGATTAAGAACTACTGGAATACTCATCTCAAGAAAAGGCTAACCAAAATGGGGATTGATCCAGTGACTCACAGGCCAAAAATTGATGCTTTACTGTCCGGTGATGGTCAATCCAAAAATTCAGCCAATCTTAGCCACATGGCTCAGTGGGAGAGTGCTAGGCTCGAAGCTGAGGCTAGACTGGTTAGAGAGTCCAAGCTAAGATCACATTCATTTCAACAGCAGCTTACAGCTCAGAGTTATATTCCTGGTTCAACTTCAGCTCAGCCTGCAACATCTCTGGATGTACTAAAAGCTTGGAGTAGTGGTTGGTCAAAGTCCAGTGAAGCTAACGGTGGTGACCTTGAGTCTTCAACATCTACTCTTTCTTGCTCTGAGAATGCTCCAACAATCATGAATTCAGCCAACATTGGAGAGAACTCGGATCCTGTAATCGAGTTTGTTGGCACTTCAGGTTCATCAGAAACTGGAATTATCAAAGATGAAAGTCAGCATGAATGGAAGGGCCTTGCAAGTTCAAACCATTTACCAGAGAGTTCGGTATCCTTTACATCTAACCTTCACGAGATGACAATTTCTATGGAATGGACATGGAGTTCAGAGTCTATGAGACCAAAGAGCAGCCAATTTCATGCTGGAAATGTCACAAAAGAAGGGTTCACTAGTCTTCTTCTTAGTGATTCTACAGTACAAAACTTGTCAGGAACTGGCAAGGATTCAGAGAACAGTGGTGGCAGTGATTATTATGAAGATAACAAGAATTACTGGAGCAGCATTCTTAACTTGGTGAATTCTCCTACCAGTTCACCAATATTCTGAAAATAACGCAAATAAGCTTCTGCTTCAATTGTTAGACAGTGGTGATCTGCTATTTAATTTTAGGACTCAACCTATCTTTATCATTTGAAATGTTAATAAATAGGGTAGATCCTCCATTCAGTTTATGATCCAACTGAACAGAATTCAACTTAGTGATAATTGACAGGTCCCCTTTGATTACAATTATGCTGGCTTTCCCATTGAGATCTATGTTCTCAAGGGTTGACCTGAGAAGAGTGTGCACGACATGAAAGAAAGAGCAACCAGCTAGTTTAATTAGAGTTGTATTTATGAGGTCTTTACTGCTGTCAGTTTCATGTCACATTTTACTTACCAGCAAGAAAGCCGGTTAAACCCCAAACCTTTCCTTTCATTTTATTGAATAATATTTTAGATAAATAGTAATTTTCAGGGGACCCAACCCTCAAATATTGAAAATTATCTGGAATAAGTGTTCGAGTGCAATGACACCAAAATGGATCGAACCAAAATGGATCGAAAATAAATCCGATTATATGGATTTCGAGAGTTTCGAAGGTTTAGGACTAAAATGTCTTTTTTGAAAAATAATAAGTATTGATAATTTTAAATTCATTCGAAAATTTTTAAAACATTTAATCAATAAGTATTGATCATAATTAGAGTATTTTATGATCAATTTAATAATAAGAGGGTTATGGAATATTTCATAATTTAATTTGATTAGTTGATGACTTAAATACATTAAAAGACAATTTGATCCTTTCGTATAAAATGACGTAAGTGAATTAGTGAATCACACTTAATGATCAATTAGACGCTTTCTTAAAAGTTAAGTATCATTAATTAAATGTGATAAGTCATTGATGGTGATAAATAAAAAGGTGGCATGTGTAATCCATTAAATAAGTATAAAAGAAACATTTTTCTCCTTTTGGCGTCAGCCGTGAGAGATAGCCGTGAGGGTGAAAAACCAAAGAGAAAAGAAGAGAACCGAGGGAGAAGGTTGGCAAAGGGAGAGAAGAAGAAGAAGACAGCTGATTTTTTATGGTTTTGGAGCAGGACTAGAAGAGAGCTTGATCACGACTAAGTGTTCTTCTAGTTTTTGGGGTTTTTGAATGGGATAGATTTATATAAGATTAATGGTGATTTCTAACTTGCTAAAGAGTAGATAATAAGTTTGGAAACATTTAAGAGTTGAATATGATAAGAGAAAGAGTTAAGCTCAGTGAAATTTTATCTTAAGTTCTTGTTAGAGAACATATAAAATCAATTAAATTGACCTCACACAATAGCTTAAGCTATTATAGTGAAATACTCACTTAACATGGTATCAGAGTCTTTATGACTAAATTGTCATGAGTTCAAATCTTACCACTTATCTAATTAATTCAGCATAAGGTAGAATGCGTCTATGCAAATTTCAAGCCTAAAGGGCTTTCACTTGAGGGGGTGTGTTAGAGAATATATAAAATAAATTAAGTTGGCCTCACACAATAACTTAAGCTATTGTGGTAAAATGATCACTTAACAAATTAGTCCTATTGTTTTGGCCATAACTAGGCCTATAAACCTCCAAATTGGATGATTTTAATTAGAGCTGAAACCTAAGATATAGTTGAGACTTTGATCTAATTCTGGCTAAATGATATTGGAATTTGAGATTGAAAATGGTGACCTGATGCTGCCCTGTGTTAGAGCAACTTATGATGCTTCGTGCATGTTTTATGATCAAGAAGTTCAAAGGATCTGATTTTTAATGCTATAGAAACCGAAGACTTAGACGAACAAATGTTTATAAAACTTCGAAACTTAATTTGAATGATTTCTATATAAAAATTACAGTACAAGTAGAGGTCCATGACTTTTGTCCTCCCCAAGGTCACAATCGTGACCCAAGAGTCACAATTGTGAATGAAGGGAATTTGGGAATTCAAACCATACATGATCGTGACTTTTATGTCACAATTGTGACCCCTGCCTAGAATTCATACGTCTACTTATTCTACAATTTTTACATAGAAACCACTCAAATTATACATTTGTTCTTCTAAGTCCCTAGTTTTCATAGTATTAAAAATCAGGTCATTTGAAATTTTAAATCATGAAATATGCACCAAACATCACAAGCTGTTCCAACATAAGGGCAGCAGCTGGTCACCATTTTTAATCTTAAATTTCAATGTCATTCAGTTAGAATTAGGTCAGGATCTCTTCTAGAGATTTTTAGTACTATATCTTAAGCTTCAGCTCCAATTGAAATCACCCAATTTGGAGGTATATAGGCCAAGTTATGGTCAAAAGAATAGGATTGATTTAAGTGAACCAAGAACCAAAGACAAAAATTCACTAAACGTAACTTTTTCTCTCGTCGTATTCATCTCTTAAATGCTTCCAAACTTATTATTACGCAAGTCAAAAATCATTATTGATCTTTCGTGAATCTATCCCACTTTAAAACTCCAAAACTAGAAATTTAGGTTAAGAAAAGTTACCACTTTCTTTCATTCTTTTGAACAATTGGTGAACACTTAGTCACTTGGGACTAAATGAAAACTCTGCAGGAGAAAAGTGTCCAGAAGAGAATAAGTTTTGCAGTCATGAATATCAGTTTCAAACGAGAAACAAACAGTAAATTTGCAATAACCAAATTGAAAAAGAAAAGAGATCTTGAAGATACTATTCCTTCAGATTTCTCACTGATGATCTCAAGCTAAGAGACCGACTGTACCTTTTCTATGGAATTGGTGTAAGAGTTTATCGGTTGACCCGACAAACTCACCTTTAATGGTCCCCAAAGATGGTCCATCTCACATGCCAGATAC
>JAOSBN010000001.1:28324777-28356090 GCA_027563595.1 Erythroxylum suave | reverse complement strand
TTGCATGTATTTTTACGTGAATATGTCATGTATACATGCATGTATGAGTTGCTGTTATTATGGCTCTATGTTTTACAATTGGAGCCACTACCAGGATACCAACAGACACGTCTAGCTTGGCAAGTTCTAGTGTATAGTCTGTTATTGGTATACCCTTTCCACCATTGTTTGAGTGATAATGTATGGATGATTAAGGTATCATTTGAAAGTTGAATCCTGATTACTGGATGATTTATCTATCTACTAATTTCACGATCTGTTTGTAGGATCTGTGACAAGGCAATGGATTTAATCGGAAAGGTTTTTGTATATGGGTGCCCAATCACAAAGTGAACTTCTGATGCAGAAAATGATCATATGTATTTACTCTTTCCCTTCCTAGAACGTTTGCTTTCAGGAACTATTTCAATTGTCACAACGTATCCTGAGCCTGGTAATCGAAAACCTGGCTTCTCTAATTCGAAGTTAGGAAAGTCACTGGTTCGAAACAGGCTTATAAAGACTTTTACATCTCTTCTCCTTTTTGATACGAGCTTGTGAGTTTCACATAACACAAAAGCAAAAACTAAAGAAACAAGGTGCAGGACCTTCACCAACTGTTTTGACAAAGATGAGGTCACTCTCATCATGTAATTCAAGAACATTCAAGTATAAAGGTTTACCCCCATCAAAATCTGATGGATATGTAAGTTATCACATGGATTGCAAACAAAAATCTAGCCTTTGAGAATGTGTATGATCCAGTCTCACCAATCAAACAAATATCCACACGCTCATGGGAACATGCTCATGATCTGTCGTCAATCAGACATCACCAAAGAAGAGAGAAATGAAGAACCAAAAGTAAAATCGTGTCTTCCCATTAATTAAGGGACCGGAATTGGTGTTTTCTGTCAGGTCAATCTCTTCCATAGACATAACTGAACATTTACTTCAGTGCATAATGCGGCTCACATGCATGACTTCAATCACCTGTGACCAGCTGTGCTTATTGAATGAGCTGCTCTTTCTTCAAATTTAAGCATGTGCTATGTACCTATCACCGCATAACTGAGAAATATTACCTGATAAGAACAAGATCTACTTTTTAACTGTATTGAATTGTATTCTGGATTCAGTTTACGAGGAAACAGATCATTAAAATCTACGAAGGTTGAGAATTTTGCTATGTTCACTGACATTTTGATTTAACCAACATCTGAAATTCCCAAGTGCGCACTCGCACATTAACATCGAATCGGGATTCAACTCATCATCAGCTCAGAATTCTGGTTTCTGCATAAATTGTACGGACCAAAGTTCAGAGATTTTGAAGAGAGACTATGAGTACTTTCCTGATCTCCTTGGGAAGAGCTACATCTCCACAAAAACCCATCAGAAACTTTCTCATAAATGTCTTCCAGTGATTCAGAGACAAATATAACGCCATCGAATTTTCTGTTTTTCTGTCTAAACATCTGATATTCAAGTTCATATCTTCCAAAAATCTTCAACCTCCGGATTAAAAAATGTCATTGATCAGAGTGAATCTGATCCGTTACCTAACTATTCGTTGTTTATCAAATAATTTAAAATTAATTATAAAAAATCTCAAGTTTTATTCTTTCAATTTTTAATAAAATTAATGTTCTTCGCCGATGTATTAGACGATGTTATATTAAGCCCTTAGGAGCGGTCGAGTTGGTGAAGTGGAGAGGCATGAGGCCAAAAAGTTATGTGCTCGAATCCTCCTGTCTATACTCTCTCAATCGAGCCTGTTGTACAGGACTTGTCTGGTATGAAATATTTAGTTAACTTGATTTGCAGGTTATTGTATCAATCCGAAAATTTACCTAGTGTGCATTCAAAGGATAACGGTTGCAAATTTTTGCATAAAAAAGGATGACATATTAATATTTTTGTTATATAATCGTTACATATTATATTTGTGTCACTTATAAATTCTATTAATTCATGAATTAAAATCAAAATTTATTTTTTATAATTGAGGATATTATTACAAAATTAAGTAAATTTTAAATTTTTTATATAGTTGACCCAATAATTTATTATAGGGACATGATAGTTTATAAATTTATTTCTTATATAAGATGTAAATTTATGATCATCGATATGTTAGAAATTACTATCCTAATCTTTAAGATTTTCTTAAAAGTTTGAACAATTTTATAAGAATTTATGCTTATAAGTAAAATTTTAAATTTAATATTCGTTGAAAAAAAAATTTCTTATTTGAATATAAATTAATAACCGCTTTACAATTAATAATTTATCATAGACAACAATCAATATTTATTTATATTACTGCTGCTGCAGCAGCGGCAGGAATAATAATAATAATAATAATAATAATAATAATAATAATTATTATTATTAATAGCTATAAGAACTTATTATTCAAAAAATTAGAAATTATTAAGAGGCCTGAAATGTTTGTAAGGGGCTCAAGCGCTGCATACACCAGTGAAAGCGATAGAAGTATTTGAAGTCCTAAGTCATGGGCTAAGATTTTTAGCCCAATTTATTTCAATAATTAAATTAAAATGATAAACTATTTAAATTGTACAATTATATGAATCTTTTTATATTATATATAAGTATCAAATGAATTTGAATTGTAATAATTAAATTTTATTTATATTTATTAATAAATATTGTATTTTTATATATTTAATTAAAGTATAAAATTATCATTAACAATGTTATTATTAACTCTCCAACTTGCTACTACATATATATCAATCATTAATCGCTAGTTTTAAACCTCGTCATACAAATTAACAAGCAAACCTAATTCGTAATTGCCTTTATTGTACATTTTTTCAAACTATATATATATATAAATAAAAATAATATATTATAAAGGGTCAATCTTTATTCTAATACAATTTTAAAATTTTAATAAAGTGTAATTAAATAATTTAATTCAAAAAATATTTCTACTTGCGCTTTATTATTGTGACTAATAAAATATATAAGGCTAACATTTAGAGAGTAAATATAAGCTTTACAAAATTAAGAAAATAAATAAAAATAAAAATATAATGATTTCACTATATTGAAATTATTTAACAAGGGTGTTAGAGAATATGTAAAACTAATTGAGTTGATCTTACACGACAGCTTAAGCTATTGTGGTGAAATGGTCTCTTAACATGGCATCAGAGCCAGTTTGTCTCGATGGTTTGGGCCGGCGCCCAGTTATGTCCCTTTACTCAATATGTCTATCAGATATCCAGTCCTGCTCTGGACTGAGGGTGGTGTGTAAGGAATCCCGCATCGGATAAGTATGAGAGCATTCAACAATTTATAATAATGTGTAAACCTCTCCCTCTTGAGCTAGCTTTTGGGTTTAAGTTAGGCCTTCTAATATGGTATCAGAGCTTCAATGACCAAAATCCTGAGTTTGAATCCTACTACCCACCATTCTAATTAAATTAAGCGCAAGATAAAGTAGGCATGTGCAAGTTTTAAGCTCAAAGGACTTTTACTTAAGAGGATATATTAGAGAATATATAAAACTAATTGAGTTAGCTTCACACAACAACTTAAGCTATTGTGGTGAAATGATCTCTTAACGAAGGTATTTCAGTCATCAAAATTACAAAGGTTTTCTTATCTGGGCGTTAACTATACAAATTCTAAATAGCGGACTTGCTTAGATTTACAAGAGGGGTGTTAATTACTATCCGTGGACGTGCCATTTGGCTTGCATAGACGAGGAAACTTGAGCTTCAACCTCTTTCGCTAGTAGAATCGGACAGATGCTGTTTACGATCTTGTCAGCTAACTGATACTTGTCTATATAGCAACGTTTCGATAAATTCGATAATTCTTCTCTTTTCAGATCATAGAAATGGTGGTGATAAAGGCGACTCTGAGAAGAAAGACATTTACTTTCCCCGAGTTAGAGTGAGTAATAAACCATCTTAACGTAAGTTCCCACTCATAACAATTGGTCACAGCGTCGGTCATGTGTTGGATCCGACTCCAAATTACTTCTGAATAAGCACATTGAAAAACAGATGGTTCTGGTCTTCATCAGCATTCTGACATAGTAAGCAACAAGTATCAGTTGTGTTACGCCAGCGACTTTTTATCCAGAGCTTATTTTTTATGGCTAGCCACGTTATGAAAGATGATTTATGGTTTAATGGGCTTTTCCAGACAAGGTGATACCATGGGACTTCCGGTAGGCCTTGCTTGAAAATGCGATGATAAGAGACTGTGGTGAACACCCCACTTGGGTGAGGCGTCCATGAGAGTGAATCAGCGACACTGGTGTTCCTATCGTAGGTAGATAGTCTCTCAATTGGTAGAACCCCCGAAAACCTGCCCTCCATCGCAGCAAGTCTGAAACTCTAGCTTCCAACGGTAGTCAATGTTTAAGACGTAGACAAGCGGAGGTGATTTAGTAAGGGGCTAATTTCTAGCCAATTGTCAAACCAAAACCATGTGTTTCTACCTCGGTTGATTCGATGTTTGATCAGGGGTAGATCAAATGGCGCATCTTCAACAGCTCAATTGAAATAATAAGAGTAATGATTGGAGGGCATAATTTGTTAGAAATTGTTGTTTTGAAGATGGACAATGTGTACCCATTGAATCCAAATCACTTCCTTATCAGAGAATAAGTGTCAGATTCTTTCCTAAGCAATACTTATTGCATTGAATCAGTAGGGAGGATATTAAGTCCTCCATGTTTCTTTGGAGTTGTAATGATACGATTATAAGTCATCTTGGGAGTACCACACCTCAAAAGCTAGCTTAAAGGGAAAGAGAGCCCAAGGCCTTATAAGGCCTGTTCTAAAACCGCGCCTCCCTAATATGGAACTCGTAACATGTGATGTCCCTCTGGTTGACTTTTGCATGTTTGCCCGAGTCATACCTTCCGGACCAATCAAACAAATATCCACACGCACATGGGAACATGCTTATGATCTTTCATCAATCAGATATCACCAAAGAAGAGAGAAATGAAGAACCAAAAGTAAAATCGTGTCTTCCCATTAATTAAGGGACCGGAATTGGTGTTTTCTGTCAGGTCAATCTCTTCCATAGACATAACTGAACATTTACTTCAGTGCATAATGCGGCTCACATGCATGACTTCAATCACCTGTGACCAGCTGTGCTTATTGAATGAGCTGCTCTTTCTTCAAATTTAAGCATGTGCTATGTACCTATCACCGCATAACTGAGAAATATTACCTGATAAGAACAAAATCTACTTTTTAACTGTATTGAATTGTATTCTGGATTCAGTTTACGAGGAAAGAGATCATTAAAATCTACGAAGGTTGAGAATTTTGCTAAGTTCACTGACATTTTGATTTAACTAACATCTGAATTCTGGTTTCTGCATAAATTGTACTGACCAAAGTTCAGAGATTTTGAACAGAGACTATGAGTACTTTCCTGACCTCCTTGGGAAGAGCTATATCTCCACAAAAACCCATCAGAAACTTTCTCATAAATGTCTTCCAGTGATTCAGAGACAAATATAACACCAACGATTTTTCTGGTTTTCTGTCTGAACATCTGATATTCAAGTTCATATCTTCCAAAAATCTTCAACCTCCGGCTTGAAAAATGTCTTTGATCAGAGTGAATCAGGTCTCTTACTTAACTATTCGTTGTTTATCAAATAATTTAAAGATAATTATTAAAAAATCTCAAATTTTATTCTTTCAATTTTTAAAAGAAAATAAAATTAATGTTCTTCACTAATGTATTAGAGGATGTTATATTAAGCTCTCTAGAGGTGTTTGAGTTGGTGAAATGGGGAGGCATGAGGTCAAAAGGTTCTTGTTCCAATCCTTTTACTTACACTCTCTCAATCGAGTTTGTCGTACAAGGCTTGCTCAATGCGGAGCACTTGACTGGCTTGATTTACAGGCTATTGCATCAATTTAGAGATTTACCCAGTACGCATCTAAAAGATAACGGCTGTAGGTTGCTCCATTCCTTAAATAAAAGATGTTATATTAATATTTTTGTTATATGACTCTTATATATTATATTTGTATCACTTATAAATTTTATTAAATAATAAATTAAAAAATCAAAACTCAATTTTTTAAAATTGAGATTAATATTACAAAATTGAGCAAAGTTTAAGATTTTTCTATATAATTGACCCGATAATTTATTATAGGGACATGATAGTTTATAAATTTATTTCTTATATAAGAATGTAAATTTATAATCATCCATACGTTAGAAATTACCATCCTAATCTTTAAAATTTTCTTCAAAGTTTGAACAATTTTATAAGAATTTATGCTTATAAGTAAAATTTTAAATTTAATATTCATTGAAAAAAGAAATTCTTATTTGAATATAAATTAATAAGCGCTTTACAATTAATAATTTGTCGTAGACAACAATCAATATTTATTTATATTACAGCAGGTGTTATGATGATGATGATAATGATGATGATGATATTAAAAATTCATTTTTGAATATTTAATAGCAATAAGAACCTATTATTCAAAAATTTAGAATTATTAAAAGGCCTGAAGTGTTTGTAAGGGGCTCAAGCACTACATACACCAGAAGTGGCAATACAAGTGTTTGAAGACCTAAGTCATGGGCTAAGATTTTTGGCCCAGTTTATTTCAATAATTAAAATAAAATGATAAACTATTTAAATTATATAATTATATGAATCTTTTTATATTATATATAAGTTTCACATAAATTTGAATTTTTATAATTAAATTTTATTTATATTTATTAATAAATATTGTATTTTTATATATTTAATTAATGTATAAAATTATCATATGTTTTATTCCAACACACACATAATTTATGAACTATTAAGTGTGCATAAAAATATATTCACGACAAATTTAAAAGACAACAATTATAAATATTAATGAAATAAAATAAAAAGATAAAAAATAAAAAATAAATAAAATATCATTAGTAAATTAAGTACCAACTTATCTCTCGTCTTACAAAAGTAAATCAATCCAAACTTAAAGACTAACCAAAGCCACCATCCTGAAGTTGAAAGATTAATAAATCTTGTATGTGACTAATGGTGTTTAAAAATTAAATGTCATTACTGGTGCTATTGTTTTCCAATATATTCCTACATACATTCATCAAATCCTATATTTTAATAGCCTATCATATCCTTTATTTCAATTACTCTGTTTTAACCATATTTTATTAAATTCTATCTATATATTTATGTAGAGTCCATATAAACGTGTGAATAAGATTTAATAAAATATAATACGAATGTCGTAATAAAAACAAGAGAACTGATTATTGAAATACAGATGGTTCTCGTCTTCATCAGCATTCTGACACAGTGCGCAACAAGTATCAGTTGTGTTTTATCCGAAGCTTATTTTTGACGGCTAGCCACGTTATGAAAGATGCTTTAGGGTTCAATGAGCTTTTCCAGACAAGGTAATACCACGGGACTCTTGGTAGGTCTTGCCTGAAAATGCGATCACAAGAGATTGTGGTGAACACCCCACTTGGGTGAGGCGTCCATGAGAGTGAATCAGCGACACTGGTGTCCCCTACCATAGGTAGATAGTCTCTCAATTGGTAGAACCCCCGAAAATCTGCCCTCCATTCACCACCCTGTAGCAAGTCTGAAACTCTGGCTTCCAACGGTAGTCAATGTTTAAGATGTAGACAAGCGGGGGTGATTTAGTAAGGGGCTAATTTCTAGCCAATTTTCAAACCAAAACCATGTGTTTCGACCTCGGTTGATTCGATGTTTGATCAGGGGGTAGATCAAATGGCGCATCTTCAACAGCTCAACTGAAATAATAAGAGTAATGTCTGGAGGGCATGATTTGCTAGAAATTGTTGTTTTGAAGATAGACAAGGTATACCCATTGAGTCCAAAGCGCTTCCTTATCAGAGAATAAACGTCAGATTCTTTGCTAAGCAATATTTTCTGCATTGAATCAGCAAAGAGGATGTTGAGTCCTCCATTTTTCTTTGGAGTTGCGATGTCCTTCCAGTTGACTTTGGCATGTTTCCCCGAGTCGCACCTTCCCGACAATAGGAAATTTTTCAACAGCCGATCAATGTGCTTGATAAGTTTTCTTGGAAGCAACGTATACGCTAACCAGTGAAGTGTGGAGACTACTCAACACCGAGAAAATTAGAATGATCCAGCCAGTGTAAGATAAAAAGCGATTTTGCCAAGCCAGTATTTTGCCTGTAATACGCTCCAGAATTGGAAGACAATCGGCAAACTTCAGTTTACCAGGTGTAATGGTCACCCCTAGGTACCGTAGAGAGGGGGGGTGGAGGGTTAGTCTCGTGATGTTACACAGCTCGTTAGAATTCTGCATATCCGCTGAAACAAACATGCTACTTTTCTCCATATTGGTCCTTTGTCCAGACCATTCCGAGAACAACTTCACCGATTGCATAAGGATATTCACTGAGTTAACGTCTGCGGCACAAAGTAACATGAGGTCGTCAGCAAAGATGAAATAAGTGAGTCGAATGTCAGAACAGTTATAGTGATAATTGAAATTGCCGTTGGATGCCATAATAAGTGATCGGAAGAATCGAGACATGCCCTTCATGACCAAAGTGAATATATACGGGGAGAGAGGATCCCCCTGCCGGATCCCCCGCTCTTGAAAAGCTTGGCGGGGATGCCATTAACCAACACACTGAAGGACAGAGATTGAATACATTCCATGAGCCAGTTCACAAACCCAGAAGGCATGTTCAGAATCTCGCTTATCTAACTACTTCAATCCACGAGATTAAATCCAAAGCGCTTATCTAACTACTTCAATCCACGAGATTAATATCCAACCCGCTTATCTCGCTTATCTAACTACTTCAATCCACGAGATTAAATCCAACGCGCTTATCTAACTACTTCAATCCACGAGATTAATATCCAACCCGCTTATCTCGCTTATGGGTTGTGCCAATAAACCATAAAGATTGTTTCTTTAAAGATCATTCACCGATAAAGAATGCCTTTTGTGATAGTTAACACATGAAGCCTGCTTTTTAAGTTCATATCCTCATATATACGACAATGTATTACCGGAAGAAGGCGGTGAAGATATTTTGTAAGTATTGGTTGGTGTTTGTTTGATCTTTTCTTGTGGGAGAAACGTCGAGAAAGTTTTGTGTATGGCCGCTATGGAAATCCAACTACGGAGGTTACATAGGAGAAAATAAGGTTCGCCTTCTCTTTTCTATTTTGGTTCTGTTTGGAGTTCTGTTTTCATTCTCATGGTGCCAACTTGATGTGTTCCATATTGAACCAGTACGTTTGAAGGAGCTGAGTCAACTTTGATTATGGCATCTGGGATGTGTGCTAGTACAGTCATGTTAATGGCCTTGGTTCTTGCTGGTGGGCACAATGTCACAACCACTTGTATCGGCTTTATTCCACTTAATACTTCAATGATTTTTTAATGTACATTGAAGTTGCAGAAAACTTCAATTATTTTCCGATGGAATCTAAAATATTTAGACTTTCCCTTTTTCTTACACATCTTGTACTTTGCACAAGGATTTCCGGAAGAAATATGAACAGCAGGTTTTGCACAATGTATCTTTGTGATTATGTTGAAGAAATACTTTTGCGTAAGCATATTTACTCATTTGTTCCTGCTTCAGACTGACTGTATATTACATAGCTCATTGTTGACTTTGCAGGCTAGTGTGATTCATCCTGCAGATATGGAAGCTTTGGAATTTGCTCTTGATAAGAATAAAGTCGGTATTGTATAATTTTTTTACCTTGTTTCGAAAGTTCCTTTTTAAGTATAATTTTTATAAAGAGATCACTCTTTTCTGATTGGTGGCAAAAATGACATAGAAGCTATTAAGGTCTAGTTAACTAAGGATGCAAGATGAAACAATGGCTTGTTGAAGAAATTAACTATTTAAGAAAGAGCCGATGCAACTGTGAACAAGAACGAAACGACACAAAAGCTTGCGAAACTATATTGTCAAAAGCATATACATTCTTGAAAGATATCAGCCGATGCAACTGTGAACAAGAACGAAGCGACACAGAAGCTTACGAAACTATATTGTCAAAAGCATATATATTCTTGAAAATGATATCTTTGTTAAAAATTCTCTTGTGCATTAGTAAGTGAAATTCTGATGAGAGAGATCACTGAAGCTCATATCGAGCAAGCTTCTTTTTCATTTGAGAGCTTGTAGAAGTTAGTGAAATACTACTAGTGTGGAAGGTTAAAGAACCTAGAAAAATATTAACTTGTGAGTTTCGAGAGACTCATCAAATTACTACTTAATTTTATAGTGAAATACTCAAGTTGAATACTTAGGAATTGGACGTAGGATTGAGTTGTAAGTCAAATCAGTATAAATTAACTGCGTCCTTCTTCTCCCTCTCTCTCTTGCCTTATCTTTTATATTTTCGCATTATATTTTGTGTGTTCATTTCAGCACGGGCTCCTTCACTTTTATAACAGGTCCCTTTTGTTTTCTACTTGCTGGCGGTTTCTTTCATTTTAAAAGGCACCTTCTTTTTGTTGTTTCAACAAGACTCATACTTTAGCTGATTCCTGTCGTTTAACAGGTTACTATTATCTGACAGGCTCCTATTATTTTAATTTTTAACAGACCCCTATCTTTATATGAATTAAAAGTAACTTGCGAAAGCTCTCGTTTATTTCAACTTTTAGTTCAAGAATCAGTGCTCTCGTTTTTGCATGCTGGTTCTCGTACGTACGCTAACTCACTATTCCCACGTCCGCTTTCTGCTCCCGCCGGCGATATCCTCCTGCTACCTTTTCACTCCCACCAGTCTTCGCCTCAAAGCGCTGCCATGGAGTCCCTCGCGGCAGAGGGGACCTTGGCAAAACGAAGCCGCACACGCAAGCGTGCCGATGAGCCCCCGGCCAGCCCACCGCTGTCCTACAGCGCTGCGGTAATGGGTGGCTCCTCCACACCTGACGACCTCGCGACCGAACCCTGGCCAGAGGATCCCACTGTCACCCCAGAAGACGGCGACATTGTCTCCAGGTAGTCGGACGACGGGGGCAGCCTGCAGCTGTCGTCTTCCTTTCAGGCCAAGCTTGATCAGCAATGGCAACTCAGAGTAATTGTTAAACTTCTGGGATGCTGCATCGGTTACCATATCCTCAGCTCCCGCCTCCGCTCACTTTGGCAGCCCACAGGACCGATGAAGCTCGTGGACCTCGAGCACGAATTCTATTTAGTTAGGTTTCAACATGAGGCCGACTACCTGTACGCCCTCGCCAATGGACCTTGGTTGATCTTCGGCAATACTCTCTCAGTTCAACGTTGGGAGCCCTCCTTTCGTCCGGCGACCAGAAATGTTCATCGCGCGGTGACGTGGGTCTGCATCCCCGAGCTCCCGATCTCCCGCTACCATCCGGACGTCCTAGCTGCACTCGGCAATCTCATCGGAAAAACTGTCAAGATCGACCCGACCACCTTGCTCTCCCAACGGGGACGTTTTGCGAGCATTGCGGTCGATGTTGATATCAGCCAGCCACTGACCACCACGATCACGTTGGATGGGGAGCACCTCCGAGTTGTCTATGAGGGACTTCCCCAACTGTGCTACAATTGCGGCATCGTCGGCCACGAGTTCCAAGCCTATCCCTTGCGCCACCGTCCCCCGGAGACCGATCCCATGTCCAGCAATAGCCTTCCCCGTGCCGAAGAAGGTACCGCCCAGCTCGGTGCACCAGCTGCTCCCCTGCGCAGGTCGGTGGACGCCGCACATAATCTTGGCCAGACCACCACCCCCACAGGCTACGGGCCATGGGTTCAAGTTCAGCGTAAGCCCCGCCCAGCTCCTCCTCGCACCCAGCCGACGCCCACGCCCATCCACCAGCGCCCAGTCTCTTCGAACCGTCCTCACACGTCCAATCCTCTATATGGCTCACGTTACAACGCTCTGACAAGAAAAGAGTTGTTGGAGGTTGACGCGGACTCTTTGGGTGAGCCACCTTTCGAGTTGTTTCAGCTAGGCCTGGACCCACACTTTCCCAAAGCCCAGACTCTCAGCACTAGAGGTCTAGGTATCACTTTTGCAGCGACAGGGCCCAAATCCAAACCAAAGAAAGGGCCAAGAGGCCCAAAGCTGGGGACCTCTTCGTTAACCAGGGGGAAAGCTCTCGGGCCCAATCCGACCCAGTTCTGTCCGCGGCCCATACGTCGCCCTCCAACCTACAACCGACCAGCCTGAATAACAATGTGGCCATTATCATCCCTTCTCACACGGATATGGTTTGTGATCCGCAGGCCCAGGGGACCGGCGCCATGACACGGGAGGACCGACTCCAACACATGGAAGGTGTCGAGAGCCCGGCACCGCCCGAACCTCCGGGAGCTACATCCTTACCGACGGACCCACCGGATTCCACGGGCGACCACGCCCCGATGGTTGTCCAGATCTCGAGTAGTTGCCTGGAGGAGCCAGAACACCCTTGCGTCGACGAGTGCGGGCCCGCCGCCTCGACGGAAGGTACCCTCTCTTATTAATTTTATGTCCATCTTCATTTGGAATTTTCAAGGCGCTGAGGGTCGCCAATTTTTCATGATTCTGCGTAATTACTTGCGGTCCTATCAACCGGGCATCCTCGTCCTTCTGGAAACCCGAATTAGTGGGGATCGGGCTAACGCCGTCATTAAACGGTTGGGGTATGACTATTCGTTCCGCGTCGAGGCCATTGGCTTCTCGGGGGGGATTTGGATAGTTTGGCGAGCCGATTATAATCTTTCCATTCTAGTCGCCCACCGGCAATTTATTCATACTACCATTGAACATCGGTCCTACTCGTTCGAGTTCACAGCCATGTACGCGAGCCCGCACCCTACGACCCAGAAACATCTCTGGCCAGCTCTTGAGTGGTTAGGCAAATCCGTGCATAAACCTTGGTTGATCGGGGGGGATTTTAATGCCAAATTGGCAAACACGGATAGAAGAGGTGGTTCCCGGGCCACACGGATTGTGAGTCTTCCGTTTCAGAACTGGGTTAACGATAGTCGACTTCACGATCTAGGGTATACCGGCTCTAAATATACGTGGAAACGGGGCCTAGTCCAAGCTAGACTCGACCGCGTCTTTGGATCCACAGATTGGTTGCAAGCCTTCCCGCAAACGGTGAATACTCACTTACCCTTTCTAGGTTCAGACCATCGCCCTATGTGGGTTCGCATCCATCCCCAGCGGCGGCCTGCCGGTACTACGCCGTTTCGATTTCAAAATGTTTGGTTAACCCGTCCGGAATTTGGTCAAGTGGTTACCGACCATTGGTCCCCGCAGACGGAATCTCTTACTCGGGCGCTCGGCAACCTGACCCACCATCTTCATATTTGGAATCAATCCGAGTTTGGAAATATTTTCCACCGGAAGAAACGTCTCTTAGCTCGTTTAGAGGGCATCCAACGGGCCATGACTAACACTAACATGGACGAGCTGGCCGTGCTTGAAGAACGCCTGAGTGGGGATCTGGTCTAAGTTCTTAGTGAAGAAGAAATCTACTGGCACCAGAAAGCCCGTTGTGATTGGATTTCGCAGGGGGACCGCAATACCAAATACTATCACTCTATTACACTCTCCAAACGTAGAAAATTGTGGATTGAGCGCCTCCAGGATGACAAGGGAATTTCGTTACTGGGCAAGAGCCTTTACAAGAGTTAGCCCATGCCTATTTCACCAACCTATATACTGATGACTCGACCGCCACCTTTCCCTTTCCTATTGCGGGAACATTCCCGCCTCTCTCCTCCAACAGTCTACGTGCTTTAATTCAACCTCTTCACCCCCATGAAGTTCATACCGCCATTTTCAGTATGAATCCCAACAAGGCTCCGGGGATAGATGGCTATAATGCCAAATTTTTCCAATCCCAATGGGCATGCATCGGCCCCGGAGTGACTAAACATCTCACGGCGGCGTTCAATGGGGAACTGTGGGATAAGGAGCTCAATAAGACCATTTTGGTACTTATCCCCAAAATCCCTTCTCCGGTTCATATCACCCAATTCCGTCCAATCAGTCTCTGCACCGTGACCTATAAAATTCTCTCCAAAGTTCTCGTTAACCGGTTAAAGCCTCATCTTCACGAATTAGTTGACGAAAAGCAATGCAGCTTCATCCCGGGCTGGCACATCACCGATAATATCATAATTGCCCAAGAAGCCATCCACTCTATGCAAAAGTAGACAGGACGGAAAGGTTATGTCGCAATCAAAGTGGACCTCGAAAAAGCTTACGACAGACTAAGGTGGGAGTTTATTCATCACACCTTAATAGACATAGGGCTCCCGGATCCACTCATAGGGCTTATTATGCAGTGTATTACCACGGTGACTATGCAGGTGTCTTGGCAAGGCACCTTACTGGATTCGTTTTCCCCCTCCCGTGGCCTTCGCCAAGGGGATCCTCTGTCCCCGTACCTGTTTGTTTTGTGTATGGAATGCCTCGGGCACCTGATCTCGCGGGAGGTGGCCCAAGGCCGATGGAAGCCTCTCACCCTAAATCCTACAGGGCCCCCCTTATCTCACCTTTTCTTTGCTGACGACTTAGTCTTGTTTGCGGAGGCTACGGATTCTCAGATGACGGTACTTGCCCAGACTTTAGAGACCTTCTGTAGGGCCTCGGGTCAGAAGGTCAACCGGACTAAGACGAAAATCTTTTTCTCCCGTAACGTGGCCCCGGCAACGGCCCACCAGCTTAGTCAATACTTACAATTCTCTTGCACGACTGACCTGGGTAAGTATCTCGGGGTGCCGTTAATCCATGAACGCTCCATGCGTCACACCTACCAACACATTCTGGACAGGGCTCGACTCAAATTATCAGGTTGGAAGGCTACACATCTGTCGCTAGCGGGCAGAGTCACGCTCACCCAATCCGTGATCTCCACCCTCCCTATTTTCACCATGCAGACAGTCCGCCTCCCACGTCAGTTGTGTGACGATTTAGAAAGAATTATGCGAAATTTCATCTGGGGTTCCTCCAGGGAGCATAGACATATCTCACTCGTCAAATGGGAATCCCTGTGTCAACCCAAAAAAGACGGGGGCTTGGGCATCCGTCGTATCCGCCCTCTCAACGACGCTTTACTCACCAAACTGGGCTGGCACATCCTTCACAACCCTAACACCCTCTGGGTCAAAATTTTACGGGCGAAGTACAGGTTGGACCCGTCCCAGATTCCTACCTCGGTACATCGTCAGGGGGCCTCGAGTTTTTGGAGGGGCATCTCGAAGATTTGGCATCATGTCATCCAGAGTACCGTTTGGCGGTTGGGCAATGGCCGTCACATCTCCTTCTGGCTCGACAAGTGGCTCCCCCCGTGGGGGCCCCTTTGCGAGCTGGCTGTCGCCCCCATCCCCGACAGTCTTATCCATACTAAAGTGGCAGATTTACTGAATGTGGATGGCAGCTGGCAGTGGCCTACCTTCCAGCACTATCTACCAGCCGCCGTTTGTGTGGCTTTGGCGGTGATTCCGTTCAACATTACTGACTCGGAACCGGATATAATGCTCTGGGCGCATACTGCCAATGGACATTTCACAGTGGCGTCTGCGTATGCTCATATCGCGGGCCGTTCTACGGATCATGAAGGGGACAGATGGGCGGTCATCTGGAAATGGGCGGGACCCCAGCGAATATGCTCGTTCCTATGGTTATTGACCAGAAACAAGCTCCTGACTAACCAACAACGCTTGAGGCGACATCTCACCACGGACAGCAGTTGCCATGTGTGTGGTCAGGAGGAGACAATCCTCCACGTCCTGCGGGACTGCCCGCGGGTCCGCGTACTCTGGAGCCAACTGTTGGACGTGGTGCCACCTGTCTCCTTTTCTACCGCCCAGGTGGAGAGATGGGTGCACTCCAACCTCACGCATCCTGTCCCACATCATTTGGGGGCGTGGGCGACCATCTTTGGAGTCGCTTGTTGGCTGCTCTGGACCTGGCGTAATAAAAGCATCTTTGATGCAAGCTCCACCTGGCCAGAGGCGGGACCGCGGATCATCCTCGATTATGTCAACTGGATTATTCGGGCGCGAACCTTGGAACACAGGGTGTTCTCTTCTCAGGGTCTACCACCGGGGAGCCTGGTTAAGTGGTCCCCTCCTCGCGACGGTTGGGTCAAACTTAATACGGATGGAGCGGCCAAGCCCGGGTCCCTGATCGCTTCTGCGGCCGGTCTACTGCGTGATTGTCATGGCCAGTGGTGTGGTGGTTTTATCCACCATCTTGGACACTGTTCCCCGCTGACGTCGGAACTCTGGGGTGTTCACTCCGGACTAACTCTGGCCTGGACCCGGGGCTATTGTCAAGTTATGATTGAAGTGGACTCCCTCGAAGCCCTTTCCCTGATCATTTCTTTTCCTACTCTGCCTGACATTAATCATTTTTTGTTGACAGATATCCGCTGCCTCCTCCACCGAGACTGGGAGACTCAATTTCAGCATGTGCACCGAGAGGGGAACCAGTGCGCTGATCATTTGGCAGAACTAGCTTCCCTCATCAATTTTGGCCTCCATACCCTCCGAGATCCTCCTTGGACATTATGGGAGCAGTTTAACCAGGACAGACAAGGCGTAATGTACCGCCGAGCAATGGCTTAGCGAGTTTTTTCGTTGGTGACTCTTCCTTTGTATTCAAAAAAAAAAAAAGTAACTTGCGAAAATTTTTTAAGTCAGACAGAATTCACCTCCTTCTTGTGTGTTTCACTTTATCAGACACATCAATATGACCTTCTTCTTTGGCTCTTGGAATCTAATTGATGGCATGAAGGAAAAAGTAAGCATGGAAACTGCGTATCACCTCCATTTTCGTAGTTATCTTTCTGTTTTTAGATTGTCTGCATATGATGCTTCAATTGATTTTGATCACCAAATTTTCTGTTATCAATTTCGTTGAATAGGTCATTGCTTCAGAAAGTAATGTTTCCTAAAGAATAAATGAAAACCTTTGGCTATTAATTATATTTTAATTAATCAATTAATTATATTTAATTAAAAAATTAAAATAGAAAATAAATATGTCACATCTTTGACACTTATTATAAGGAATGAAAGTCATTCATATGAGTAATACAATATAAAAAAACTGTTCATTCAATCATAATAAATAACCAAGCAACGTTTATCATTCCTTATCTATTGATTCATTCCCAGAACTCTTACACAAGCACCCCTAAGTTCATGAGCTATAACAAGTACTTTCTCTGTGAGCAAATACAGAAGCTATTGAATCTCAGAGGGTATATTCATTGTGAATGCATTCTACATTGTCACCATACTCAGCCAGACAAAGGCATTTTATCATTTACAGCTATAATGACATCTGCACAATTCCAGTACCTACGAAGTAACATTGAGAGCCTTTTAGCGGATTGATTCCAACTTGAGTGAATCACGACTTTTACCAGTAAACTATATCCGCTATGGTGCGATCTTCGTATATAAACATGAATCTTTTGTCAAGCAGATCGCAAAGAAGGGAAGGGAATGAGAAGTAGATCCTGCCATAACTAAAGCATGTCTCCAGCTATGTACAGGAATTTTCACTGGATTCAACTCTCTTTGATCCTTATAATTGATAACGAGGCTATTCAGCTGCCTGCATAGATTCAGAGAAAGTGCCAAATAATTGAAAAAGAAAAACATGAATTCAGGTCAGAGGTCAATACTATTTTTGCTATCCCTTTTGGGCCTTCAAATCCTTGTTCTGAGAAAATCCACTACCAGAAAGGAGCTTTGATAAAAAACCTTCACTACTGCTTTTATAGCCATTTATATCACTTAATTTGCTTATGAGAGACCAGTGAGTGTCAAAATCTGGTTCATATCCACTTTGTTGCATCATACGCCCCAGTTCTGATGCCTTCAGTAGACTATTCTCAGCGCAGTACTTCTCAATTACAATGGAATACATAAACCTGGTTGGGGTTTCACCAGTCCAAACCATCAAATTCAGGAGTTTTTCTGCTTCTGTAGTTTCTCCGTCGTCGCAGAGCTTGCGGACAAGCAAGTCCCATATCTTCAAACTTGGCTTAAGATCCCTGTCCAACATCTCAGCATGGAAATCCAGGGCTTGATTAAGACAATTGCAGGTGCAGAGACAATGGATGATAGATTCATAACTGGTATAAGAAGGAAGATTTCCTTTCTTCAACATTACGTTCAAGAGATCAACTGCCCTCTGAGGTCTTCCGTAATCGCAAAAGCACTTAATCAGATTATCATAATTGATAGTATCTGGAATTAAATCTTTATCTGCCATCTGATCCAGAAAATATTCTGCTTCTTGAAATTTACTGCTAGAAAGAAAACCTTTGACAATCATGTTCTGTACGACTGAGCCATGAACTGATCTTCTTAAAACCATTTCTCGACTCAACTCCAACATCTTATCCAGTTCTCCAATCTCGGAAAGGAGAGTCATTGCTGTTCTTAAGCTGCGATAATTCAGCCTAAGTCCAATTGAGATCATAGTAGACAGATACTGCTGACAATTAGGAACATCTTTACACTTCGCAAAACCACATACAAGAAAATTGTAAGTCACCTCATCAAATTTTAGTCCTTTCTTCTGCAATTGGTTCAAAACTTTATTCACAAGCAAACTGTTTCCCACTGAGAAAAGATAGAAAATCAGTATGTTGTAAATTGCAAGCTCATCAGACTTGCCGTCTCTTAACATTAACTCTGTCAAGTTTAACGCGCAAATGAACTTACCTTCTGCACACATAAACTTCACAAACCTCCGGTAACACGAAAATGATAAGCTTGCAAATTTTCTTATCAAAATGGCCAGTAGCTCGTTTACTTTTCTCAAATTCTTAGCCTGACAATACCCTTGAAACATCATGTTGTGAACTTCAGCATCTGGAAGCACTCCTTTTGCAAGTATACCTTGGTTTAAGTTAGCTGCTTCATCAACCTTTCCTACCATACACAGTCCTTTTATCAAAGAAATATCAACAGAGTTGGAAAATGAAGGATTCTGTCTCGAGATAATTTCTTTCATCGTAAAAGCTTCGGCCAGTCTGTTTGCCCGACAAAGAGGAGGAATCAAAAAGAGAACAATATCCAAAGGTGGAACGAACTTACTAGCCAACATTTTATCCAATATTGTAAAGGCAACAGAAGAAAATTTCCCCTGGCACAACCCTTTCATTAAATGGCTATAAGCCAATTCATCCAAGACAAATCCTTGCCGTAGCAGTTCCTCCACCAACATTTTTGTGGTACCTGAAAAACCTGAGGAACATAACTTTTCAAGAAATATATGACAAATTTCTGATCTTGAGTGGGGATATGATACCATCATCCTTTTAAGAAGCTCCAACGCTTCCCTCAGCATTCCATGGTGGCACATGCATTCAATGACACAATTGCAGTCCTCCAGCTCGGGCAACCATTTGCGGCCTTGGAGAACATCCCAGAAGTCATAAAGGTCCCGCAAACTTCCCTTTTTATTTAGACCCTTCAATACAGCAGTATATGTCATATTCGTAATTGTCAGATTCCTGCAAAGCATTTCATTAAAAATTTTCTTTCCTTTGAGAGTCAATCCATTCTTACAGTATGCTTGAATGAGCAAGTTTTGAACTTCTTGGTCTAGTTGGTTAGCTAATTTTGGCAATTTCTGTAGAATATTTCTGAACATCTTGAAATGTGAACGGGAAGCACAAAGCTCCTTTACTAGTGTTGAGAAGACGGCCAAAGACAGTTCTTGACCCCATCGAGCCATTTCATCCACCAAGAGGATAGCTGTTTTGAAATTTCCATTGTCAGATTCTTTCTTTATGAGAGAATTAAAATCAGATACAAGGTATTGATCAAGAATTCCCATAAGTCTTTTGTCATATTCATCTACATCTGTATCCAAATAAAGTCCATTTCCAAGATGATCAAAGAATTCAGTCTTGGAAAATTTGATGTCATTGTCCCTCTTTAACCTTACAGAGAAAGGATTCAGTCCCAGGATCATAAATGACTTGGAGAGTGGATCTTCAACTGAAAAGGATTCAATCAAACCAAGATCAACCATCTGAAGAACAGTCTTTTTTGCTCGATCAAATTGTCTAGCTTTGCAATAACCTGCTAAAAGAATTTCGAAAGTTGATAAATTAGGAGCTGCGCCCCCATCAAGCATTTCTTCAAGGATGTCTCGTGCATGTTTCCACAAACCTCCTTTAAATACTGCAGCAATAAGAGCATTGTAAGACCATACATCAGGTTTAAGGCCTTTAGATAACATCTCTGACAAATAAATGAAAGCACCCCTCAAATTCCGTTCATAGCAACACCAACAAATCAAGATTCCAAATGTCACTTCATCAGGCTTAAAACCTAAATGTTCCATTTCCAGCCTGAAAAAGTTTGCTCTTTCTACACCATAATTACTACATAACATGTTCACAATTCTATTGCCAGTAAAAACATTTGGTGAACAATTCATGTCAACAAAGATACTCAGTGAATCTTCAAAATCCTTCTTCTCACAATACCCACAAGCAATCTCATTTACAACAATGCTGCTAGGTTGAAGACCTAAAGCCATGAGTTTCTTAACAAGATTCCTCGCTTCTTGAATCATTCCATCCCTACAAAGCAATCTAACAACAACCTCAAAACTAGTCATGTCCTCATTGTTCAAACCCATCCCCATTTCTAGCATATCCAAACAAACTTGAAATGCCAATTTAGTTTTCTTCGTCCGCACCAAAAGCTTGACAAGAACACGACAAGACAACGGAGATGGTTCTAAACATTGTTGCCTCATACTATCATACACTAAAAGAGCTCTTTCACCATCATAAACACCAACATATCCTTCAATCAATTGACTTGAAATAGCACACTCATCAAAAGCTATTCCTTTCTTCTCCGTCGCCAGAAGCAATAACTGAACCTCTCTAAACATCCCATGTCGTATAAGGATCGTTGCCATAACCTCACATGACTTGGGAAGATGCTTGAAACCGTAATTCGAATCATTAGCCCACTCGAAAATCTGCCACAAAGACTCAACCTTTTCATCTCTAACTCTAACTCTTTCAGACTCAAGCTGAAAACCCAGCAATAGTTCAAGGACATCTTCAGGTTTCAATCTTGAAACTCTCATAAAACGGCGGGTGACATCAGGTATTGTATGAGAAAGATCCAAGAGAAGGGCTTTGAGAGTAGCATCGTTATAAAAATTCTCCCTTTTGCGTTTGCTTTTGTCAGGTGCAAAATGACATCTAGATAAAACAGATTCTGCAACACCAATGAAGTCTAAAGATGAAAGCTTTATGTGTGTTTGGCTTGTCTGACGACAACTTGAAGGTGTTGTGAGTGAAGGGTCAGTGCAGGAAGAAGAAAAGAGGAACCGTGGTTTAATAGAAAGAGGAAAGAGAAAGCCGAATTTTTTGAGTTGACGACTTCTGGTGTTGAGAGAAGAGAGAGTCTGAAACATGTGATTCCAGTGAAGGGAAGAGGAGGTGGCGGTGGCGGTAGTAGTCTCCGACTACCGCAGCTCGGCAGGTCATAATAACGGGAAATGATAAACACCGGTCGTCTTGAGGCAGAGAACAACGATTTTCTTTAAATTTATAAGAAAATAGTTAATATAATTTTAAATAAAAAATTACGATAACTCTTATTTATGTTATTAATTAGTTAATCTGTAATTTATAGTCAATAAGCATTAATAATAAATATAAAAAATGAATTTTTTTATTTACAAATAACATCGTCTTTTTTTTTGTTATGATCCTAAATTAATTAATTGATAGATTTATAAGCAACAGTTTATTTTCTTATATTCATATAAAAGTTAATTAATTAATTTCATAACATTTTTGTTTGAATTTGGTGATTTATGTCATAATATTCAACTCTAACATCTAGTTTTTACGATTATATAATATTTGTTATTTTAGAACATAATATAACAAAAAAATTATCAAATAGAATCCAATTTTTAAATTTTTTTTAAAAAAGAGAAAACTAAAAAAGTTTATAAACAATACCAAAAAGTAAATTGAATTAAAAAAGAGAATATAAATAACAACATAAATTAAAAAAATACAAAAAATGAATAAGTTAGAGACATGGATAAGGCAATTAGCATTCTTATTGTACATGAATCATTAGCCTGGTGAGTATAACAATTTTTGCTAATTGCAAGGTCTAAATATGTCCAAAGTACACAGCTTTGTCTATCCCTAACTATTAAAGAGACTATTTGACTCACGTCAGAGAGAATCCTAAATCCTAATAGCGTCTGTGGCTATCCAGGCACTTGTCTCATTCATTACCTAAAACCTGCCAAATATATTCCACAAAATCAACAATAAACCAATTAAAGCTACACTTCAAGCAAAACAATCTCAGAGTAACTAAAAGGAACATGCAACATACCTTTTTTTTGCCAACCCAAAGTCTACAAGTAAATACAGGAACAGAATGTGGTACAAGAAAATTTTCAACCCTACTCCTTAATTTCAGACCACTCGAGTATAAACAAAAATTTATGTTCAGAGTTAGACTGCACACGATCAAACCAAACCAAACCATACCAAACCAAATATATCCAAATTCTCGCCTAAGTAATGTATGGGAAAGGTGAGATGTACGCAATCATGCTCGCATCTCTGATAGAGATACAAAGACTATTTCTTTAGACAGCACAAGATGATATCAATAAAAACATCCCAATGAAAATTTCCCTGAAACATAGGATCTGACTGTTTCCAATAAATCGACATGAATTTAAAAAAAAAAAAAAGGGTTTGAACAAACTCATCTTTAAGCCTGGGAACAGCTAGTAGACGTTAAATGCAGGATTGATAAAGTTAACACACGGTCCAAGCATAAATGAGGGTACGATTCAGGGTTAGCATGGTAGTTTACATTTATACCAACTTCTTGATTCTATCTAATAATATTAAAGCTCCATTTCTAGGGTAGGGCCTCGGTTGCAATTATTTTAGGTTCTTCAATATATAAGTAATGGTCTCAGATTTGAACCAAATATGTAATAAGAAAAGAGTCTTCAAAATAAATCACTTCAGTCCAAGCAAATATCTCTGACAAGATGGTAGACAACACTGCCTGTATATGAAGGATAAAGATGAACACGGGTCCTGCAGTTCAAACATTATTAGAGTTCTTTCACATCTTAAAGCAACTTGTGGATATTTGTAGCTAACAGAAGTAGTTGGCACTCCTTAATACAACCACCAAAGGAGGGAATAACATGGTCTTTTGAAACATTCCACTAAATAAACAAGCAATCATGGATGCCTGGAAAAAGGTTCATGGAAGCACAATAGGAAGAGCTTGGTAATTAGTTGTCAAGAAGAGACAAGTTTCTATATGGTCCTCCTAGGTGAAATCGTCAAGGTGGGCCATGAGTATGTCAAACCCCGGTACATCTGGTCTTCCAGTTTAGGCAGTAGGCTTCATCAAAAGAGGCAGTAAGCTAGCTTCAGGCTTCATGGATCTCAGCTGTTTGGATGGGAAGGGAAGGGAACAAAGGTAGATATGAGCATCAGAATTCTATACAATGGGAGCCTGGACAGGTTAAGCTTTGCTAGTATCATAGTATCACATTCTAGTATGTGCCAGGTTTATATCAGCTGAAATTGCCGGGTCCATAGACATGAAATCCAATGGAACAAGGCTTACCTGTGGGCAGACACCTTCAAATCCTAGTAATAGCTTTTGCGCCGTGAAACAGGGGCCTGACCAGATAACCTGCTAATATAAGCTACATGTTAGGACTTGGAGCTCCAGAAGACTTGGTATTTAAAAATTTCCGGAAATAATAAATAAACCAAATAGCATATATCTTCCAGTGGCCATTGACTGGAAAACAAGTAAGGTTAATATATTGCACTGATATACAGTATGTGTCATTTCCTCTAATGGTGACCTAAAGAGAGTTCACTGAGCCCTGTGGGATGAAATAGTTTAATTCCTAAATTGTTGCAACTAAATGTCAGATCTTAAGAATAGACCTGAATAGACCAAAATTTTAGAAGTCATAATAATGCACAAAGAATAGATAATTTTCTTACCCGGAAGAACTAATTCGCCCCGATGAATAACTGCCATATGCTCCATAAACACTCCCGCTGCCGCCAAGCTACAAAACAAAGAGGAGAGAGTAATCATTTAATCCTAGAAAACCCAAGATTGTTCTGCTCGGACCTACTTTCAAATATCCAAGCAAAGCAAATTGCAGAACATGGACCAAAATATCCTTAAATATTCCACACTTGAGAATTTATGGAATAATCAGCTGTTTCTTAAATTAGATGTACCTGAGAACTACTGTAACTACCATAAGTTTCACTAGCAGCATAATCACTTGAACGATAACCACCAGAATAGGAATGACCATGTCCAGGCCTTCTAGTATCTTTGGGATCATAACTCAAACTATCTGATCTATCAGTTGGAACATGAAGATAAGGCAGAACTGGCAGCAACGTAGATATTGCACCTTCCCTATCAAAAGCATTTGCTCTTAATCGCTGACTTACTTGTATAAGAGCATCCTTGGCAACATCAAGGTCTCCAGATACCTAGTGATTGGAACATAAATTTTTTATTTCCCATAATCATTAACTTGAAAGAAATCATGAATGACAATTACAAGAATAAGAAAATTAGAGTTCTAGCGAACCGATTATACATTCCAACCTACCTGCACCATCTCATCATTGTCAGTTGCAATTTTGGGAAGGTTGTCCTTTCCAAGAATGCGGATGTTAGCTTTTGTAGCTTTCCTCATCTCATTTATAATTGTTCCTCCCTTACCAAGAAGGCAGCCAATTCGAGATGTAGGTACAAGTAGACGAGTTGTGTATGATATCAGGCCCGAATCTCTTTCAACTTTCTCACTACACCTAGGTTGCAAACGCAAGACTGCTTCTATGACTGGAGAATACTGATCATCGAGGATCTGAATGGAAAGAGTTAAAAATGATCAGACTACGAAGTAACAACTCTATTAATAAATTAAGACAAATGGGTAAGGGAAATCAGTATTTACCTCCTTAGCTGAAATAGATATCAAGCAATCATCTGCATCGGTTGTTGAGCTGTCAACTTTAATAACTGCCCCAGTATCCTTTCTGATCTGATTAATGGTGGCACCACCTTTACCAATCACGCCACCAATGTTTCCGCTGGGACAAACAATGCGAAGGGAAAATTCTTTTGATGAAAGTTCATCTCTTGGAGCAGTGTATAAGGAACGTGACCAATCTGCAGTCCCTTTGTATCCTCCATAAGGACTGACTAGTGGAGCTATTCCAACAATTGGAGCCCCTGCAGTTGGGCCAATCATGGAACCACTAGATAAGTACGCATTGGTAACAGCTGAAACAAGTAAATGTTGAGATCGTGATGGATTGTCATGAAGGCGAGATGCAATCTGATATAAAGCCTTTTTTACAACTCCAGCTTCACCGGTAACCTGAAGTGCAATGGCAGAAAGAACTTTATAAAAAACCAGTTCCTTCGATCGAAATGACCACAAACAAGAACTGCTTTTTCATTAGAGCACCAAATCAAAAGAATGAATAATTCACAGGGACACAAAGGCATTCTAAAGAAGCTTCCATCTAAGTGACATTATACAAAAGGTTTCATTAACCAGAATTCAGCGACAAAATGTTCTGCATAACATGAAGAGGAATGAGCACACTAGAAAAAGGGGCATTGTTGAGACAAACAGAGAAATTTGAATCAAAATAGTGAAGTACTTAAGTTTAGCAAGAAGGTATATATAAAACTTTAAACTTATGAAAATTTGCAACCTTATGACCTGAACATTAATTTGCATCAACAGGTACATAAAATTTTCTTTTCAATATTGACCCATCATCAACTTCCAAAAAAAATAGGGTTAATCCAACTAACCATTTGTTCATTTTGTTAAGTCATCTTCCAATATACCAGTTAAAGACGAGACGCATTCTAGTTAAAATTTTAATGTTTTCGTGTTCAGGAATATGATCGAAAGATGATAAGAACTATACAAAAACTTTAATAATTTGATTCTTCGGGTTCGATATACTTCTAGCCTTGTGTGTGAAGAGATAACTATATAACATAATTGGTTAACTATCATAATTTAATTGTGCATGGAAATTAATTAATGTCTTTTTATTTTAAATTTCCCTTTGTTTATAATAAAGTATGGGGAAAAAAAAAAAGCGAATATTTTCGCTTAGAGCTTTTTAACATAATAAAAACAAGATGTTTAAGTTTGTAGCACCAGTGACCAGTAATTACTCAT
The DNA here is from genome assembly GCA_027563595.1 of Erythroxylum suave. NCBI lineage: Eukaryota > Viridiplantae > Streptophyta > Magnoliopsida > Malpighiales > Erythroxylaceae > Erythroxylum > Erythroxylum suave. The sequence goes on along the minus strand of JAOSBN010000001.1, from coordinate 28,329,797 downwards.
CAAAGGAGGTATAACAAATGGTGAAGGATTAAGAAGAAAATAGCACACAGAGCTTTTGGAAAATGAAATTTCAAGGAAAACAAGCACCTGCAGAAGCTCATCAGTGTTCAATGCACAAGAAGGCAAACGATCATCCTTAAGTATGCGAATTTGCGCCCCAGTCTCGCTACGGATGTTTTGAACTATTTGCCCACCTTTGCCAATAATGCATCCTATCTGATCAGATGCTACAAGAAGCCTAGCAGTGACCTGCTGATCACCTGCTGATTCTTCACCATCGCTAAAATCCTCTGCAATAACCTTATCATGAACCCTGAACAAAGCACCCTGGGCTGGACAAATCTGGCTGTCACTGTCTTCATAGGTATTTGTCTCATCACTGGTGCTATAAATAGTAACAACCCGTTCTTCACATCCCGGGACTGTCTCACCAATCCGAATTTTTGACCTTGTTTCTGCCCTTAATTGCTTGACTATCTCGCCTCCCTTTCCAATAATGCTTCCAATTTTCCTGTTAGGACAAAGGTAACGATATACTGTATCTTCCGAACCAATAACAAAATGGTCTCTGTCATCACCAGAATTTCTCCTCTTATTTGACCCGCTGTCATGGTCAGATTGAGGGTGAGACCGCTTTCCATAACTATTCTTGTGACCCGCCATTACCATAGAATCAATGTCTACAGCAAAAGCAATACCATGAATTCACATTGTCCATACCAACAAAACAAACAAGAATCAATATTAAAAAGATTCACATTGTCCATACCAACACAAAAAACAAGAATCAAGATTAGAAAGCATATTGAACCACAAACAGAAATTCCATCAAAAACTAGAGAAAAACAACCTACTAAACATTTAAAATTGTAGATACATACACAACACAACCAAAACACATAAAAGAATCATCAAAGTCTCAATTACAATGAACACAACCACAACCCACATGCAATGAACTTAAAGAGAAGAACATAACACAACGAATTAAACTACTAACAAATCAGAGGAACACGAAAATAAGGCTTAATTATATAAATATGCAAACAACAGCCATTCTCGAAAGCTAAAATGCATAAAACAATCTAAAATACAAAACAAAAGAAACTCAAGTCTTTTACCGTTCACTTCCCTCGAATTAATAAAAACTGGAGATATGATTCGAGGAGATAAAATTAAACCCTAATTCACAGAAAAACAAGGATCCCACCAAGAGGCACGACAATCACAGAACAAATTGAAGCGGAAAACAGTAAAGCAAACAAAAGGGCTAGATTGGATTGCATGCCTGAGAATTGATGGTACCGAAAGGGATTTGAAGAAAGAGAGAGAGCGATATTCACTTCTTCTAGGGTTTTGACTTTTGACCCTACAGCCACAAATAACAATTCCCATGTTTTGTTAAATTATAATAAAATTTTAGAAATTTTATATAATAATAATTTGGGTATTATTATTATTATTAAAAACGTAAAATTTTAATTTATAATTAAACTTAAATATTATATATTTGATCTATTAATATATAATATTTTGTTATTTACATAGGCCTGATCAAGCTGGGCTCGGACTCGAGCTCGAGATATTATGAGTTGCCGGGCTCAGCCGGGCCTGTTGCTATCTACAAAGCTTATGAGGTTATTTCTTGCATTCTCCGTAATGCCCTTCTGGTGTCACGAATTCAAGGAGAATATGGTAAATTCTCCCAGCAGGTGTCAAAACCTCCACATCTAAGAATTTCTAATCCCTCCGTAAGTAACCTCAAAAAATTTCCTGGAAAATCCCGGTGTTTTCCAGATATCCAAACACCAAACAATCCTCATATTCTCTAATCTCGATGTCAACGTCGGGGCAGCCACAATTCCGGTATACGCAGACTCCGTCGAAGGTTTTGCATCTGCGAAACTTGCCGTGGGAGTGCTCCGAGGAGGAGTTAATCGAGCTTTGTAAACCCTTCGGGAAGATCGTCAATACCAAGTGTAATGTGGGCGCCAATCGGAATCAGGCCTTCGTCGAATTCGTAAGTTCAGATCTTTCTCCTCCTCTTTTTTCGTTGTAGTTTGTTTCCTCAGAATATTATTTCAGTATCGGGCAGATCGGAGGATTGTTTGGGGGGTTGAAATTCGTTTGACATGACTGCTTCTTTGCTAAATCCTACTTTGGTTGTGGCTGTATCTATCGAAATCGGGTTTCCTGGATATGGTATTGGAATTTGAATTGGGCCTACGGTTATAAGTTTGGTCTTTAGAGTTCACTTGCGTTTTTTTAGCAATTCATTCAAGCTCTGGTTGTGATTTTTTTCCTGTTCATTTAAATTGCTGTATTAGAGTGAGTCTGAGATTGTTAGAGAGTATTTTGGCGATAAATTCTACTAACCATAAGAACGTGGAACTTTTTTGTTTTCTTTCAATAGCAGGAAATTATTATCGTTGTTATATTGTTATTACCGTTTAGCTCAGTTTGCTTTAAAAGCCATAAGATTGTGGACTTTACGCAAACCCCTATTTGCATGCCCTCGTTTGACCTTAGCTCATTTGAACTTGCTTGTGCACCTTCAAGTTTTGTTAGTTTGTAGATAAAATATCCTTGTCCTATGATATTGGGTTATCCTTTTTGCAGTCAGACCTAAATCAGGCAATTCAAATGGTTTCGTACTATGCATCATCATCAGAGCCTGCACAGGTTCGTGGTAAAACTGTGTATATTCAGTACTCTAATCGACATGAAATTGTCAACAACAAGAGTCCAGGAGATGTTCCTGGAAATGTATTGCTGGTCACCATTGAGGGTGTTGAAGCTGGTGATGTGACAATTGATGTTATCCACTTGGTAAGTGTTAAGTGAAATATATTTCTTAATTTCAAAAAGTCAGTTAATAGTTTGATTTGAGAGCATCTGAACATAGAAAAAAGGGACAAATGAGCAATTTTTTTTTAACAATTGGTGAATGTTCTGTTGAAGGAACATAAACATGTTTTTAAGAGCCTAGCTGGTCATATAGGTGCATGCCACATTAGTCAAGGTGTTAGGTGGTGATGAAGCACAATGTTACATTTTTATGTCTTTGCTTTTGTTCCATAATGAAAGTGCGGCTCTTTATTCTTTCCAGAAACTGAAGAATATGTTAGTCATTTCATGACCTTGTTGATGGTTTAAGTGTGACTTCAAGCCAGCCGTGGAAATCCTTAGGGCAAAGCAAAATACTCTCTATTTCGAAACTAAGCATTCTACTTCTGTTTTCATTTTTTTCTTAAAGATTTTATAGCTAATATACTGTAGTATTTTAAGTTAAATCAAATTGCTAACATCTATTTTCCTTTGAAATCCTGTACAAGAGTTGTGAAATGGCATACTTAGTACGCAATTTCATGGTAACCCTTCTGAAACTTTTCTTACTTTTGTTTGGAAGCTATCTAATTTCCATGGATTACTGCAGTGCTTTGGTTTGATCACCTTTCCCTAGTTAGTTGCGGACTGTCAGCATATTTTGTTTCTTTTCTTTTCGTTCCTTTTTTGGTTCAACATGGTCAATAATTTATGTGGATTATGTAAAATTTTGAGTCGATTTTATTTCAAAGCAATTGAATCACAGATGGTGATAACTCTTATTTAGATCTTTTTTTTGGAGACAGTTTGGAAATATTGTCATGCACGTCATACTGCTTTCTATGGTCTATCTTGACGTATTCATGTACAGGTGTCAATTCTGCACTTATATTCTTAAATATCTTGACCTTTCTTTTCTGCTTCTGATTGTTAGTGATTGGTATGGATCAGAACATGTATCTTTAAACAACTTTAGTTATGTGTGTTAGCTTTTTGCATTGAATTATTCAGGTGTTTTCTGCTTTTGGATTTGTGCACAAGATTGCCACCTTTGAAAAAGCTGCTGGTTTCCAGGTGAGATGTCAGCAATTGCTTTTGGTTTCTATTTTTTGATCATTTCTTTTGGATCATTATCAATGCTATGGAACTACCTGATAGGCACTTATTCAATTCACTGACGCGGAGACTGCATCTTCTGCAAGGAATGCATTAGACGGAAGAAGCATACCAAGGTATGCTTTTTCCTCGGAAGATATTCTTGTCCTTTATTTGAATTTGAGCCTTTCACTTCTTCTTAGATTTGGCTTTCTTTTCCTGCGACAAACTATTCAGGTACTTGCTTCCAGAGCATGTTGGCTCCTGTCACCTGCGCATTTCATATTCTGCACACACGGATCTCAATATCAAGTTTCAGTCTCATAGAAGCAGGTAATGAAGAGCCACACGGTCATTGCTAAGATTCTTGATAACAAATAAGTCATGTTACTGGTTAACGTTATTATTTCAGATGCAGTATCTTTCTAATTTATGTGCGTGCTTTTGTCATCTACGGGGTTAGTATCCAGAACACAGATTTGTTATCATGGCTGCTTAGTAATTTTCTTCATATTTTGACAGTAGTTTATTGATGTTGTTCATGTCATTGCATACAATGTTTCACCTTTTGTTGCCTAGAATTGAATAATGTTTCTCCCAATAAACAATGATATATTGTGTTGGATGCTGTTGTGCTGCCTGAAGTGCTGTTAATTGAGGTATATCGATCGGTTGCTCTTGAGCTTCTGAAATATTTACTTCAGCTCATTTCTCCTATTTTTTCATTTCAATATTTCTGCTGTTTCCCTTCTCTTTTTAGTTGGGAAAACAATAATCTGCTGAGATTAACATAAAGTGGCCAGATAATCCAACTTTTTTCTTGTAATTGGTCATCTATAAATGTCTTTAGTCTTTAATTTCATCTTACCTGTTTGTTTTCGCCACTATACATGTCTTATAATTTACTTCATAATTGTATCGAATATACTTTTGCTTATTTTGATGATGCTTGTATTTCTAAGTATCACATTATTTGATAGGATCAGTGAGGGAGAGAATGTATTAAACAAGGGGAGGGACATTAATAGGGGAAATAAACCTTTAATCTGGAAAGTGTATTCTAGGAGGAAGAATAGTGGGCCAGGGGGAGAGTAATTAC
>JAOSBN010000001.1:28212507-28250052 GCA_027563595.1 Erythroxylum suave | reverse complement strand
GGTAACCAGGTACCTGAGGTGGAAACCCTAGAGAACTCCCATTCACTGACTTCTGTGACCCACTTTTCCCTGGGTCACATGAATTTAAAGTTGTAACTGAAGTTAGATTAGAATGATCATCGCCATTCTCTCTGCCTTCACAAAAACCTGGAACCTTTAATGTTTCAGGTTTATGGAAACCATTTCTAGGGCAATTCTGCATTGTTTTATCGGCAAGATTCAGTACAGAAGCCATTGATTCATGGAGAGGTGTGTCCGAGCCAAAGGTAAGGACTGCACCATTGGTCTTCAAAATAGGATGGTGAACTCCATTTGGAACGTCAGTTCGCATATTTGGGAGAGATTCAGTGACAGCTATATGACGGTAATTAGAAGCTGAGTTCTTGTTCTTGCGGCGACCAGCACCTACAGGCACATTCCTCATTGTTCCTCCAGTTGTCCAATATCTCTGGCAATTCTTGCAGAAATGACGGGGTTGGTTCACATTGTAATTGTTATAGTAACAAAACTTGGTGTCCATGCTATCACAGCGGGGGCAGGGGAGGATCTTGTCTGGCTTCTTTGGGGTCTTTTCTTGAGAATGACTCGTGTCACTCTGTTCTTCCTCAGTGTTTGATGCTTTTGATGTACTGCTTTCCTTTTCAACAGTGGGTGTTCTTGGGTTTACGTTTATCCCTGAAGCTGTATCAGGATTTGGTGACTCTTTCAGATTCTCGGGTGGGGCTCCATCTTCTCGTTTATGCTCTGTTGTTTTCTCACCTAATGCATCCTGAATTAATCATCACGTTAATTTATGACAATGTAAAGATGCCAATAATTTGTATTTCCTATGAAGTCCATACAAAAATTAGTGCCACACATATGAAAAACTGAAAAAATCTACAACATGTGAAACAGCTTGTTTAATCATTGAACTTAAAAGGACAAAGAAGTAATGGTCAACAAATACTATTGAGTTCAGTTTTATCCTCCCGTCTCCATATGCTAAGAAATATGGCATCTCATATCGATGCCTCTAACAAGATGGTTCGGGTAAAGGACTTCGAATTCAATTTTATTCCAGAATGAATAAGCAACATCTCATGTTAGCCCTCTTTTCGTCTATGCACCAAAGATACTTTCATTTCTGCTTCTCTAGAAAGTGAAAACTATGACTAAGCTTCATCATTTGCCATGGTTATCTCAGTAACTGTTATTGCTTACTAAAAACTTTTGTCTAACCAAGCAGATCATGGGGGTGGAGTCTAAGCACAATAACTTAAAGACGATCTGTTCATCTAGGAACGAATGACCATCAGAGCCTTCACGATGAGGCGAAGTTAGATAGCAATAAGTAGAGCAAGCAAGTAGCGTCAAACTTTATAATAAGTCCTTATTATTCCAAAGTACAAATTTCTGCACACAAGCTATGTATCAGTTAACCTAGGAAAATGACTATCAAGAAGCCCCACAGTCAAATTAGCAAGCCAAAGAAAAGAATGGATTCCCAAGAGATAGAATCAGGTAGAGGAAAAGCCTTCAATAAGAATCCAATATCACAACATCCAAGTTCTAACTTGTGAAAAGGATGACCCAACAGATAATTACACAAGTCGATTATGATCTTACTATGAATCGCTTAGATAATTTCTTAATATTTAACCTACAAATGAATCAAAGTTCACTAAAGAAAACAGCCCCGAGTTCGAATCAATTGCGTCAAAAATAGCATACAAGAATGAAATTATTCAATCATGAACAACTCCCACACAAAAGTTAAAACAGAAACCAATCGGAAAAAGAAAGCTCCTTCAAATGTTTCCCAAAATTAAGTCCAACTCGTTTACTTATTTCACTCAACTTAAAATGGGTAATCCTCAAAATTTGAAATCAACCAATCAAGACCAACAAAGATTGTACCTTTTCATCACTATCTCTCTCTACAACATCTCCTTTTATGGACCTTTCATCAGGAGAAGAAGAGTCGGCACAGGATGGACAGCCCTGATCTTGATCATCACCATCCAAACCACCACCACCACAAGTAGAATTAGAAGCAGTGGTTGTGGCGGTGAGTTTCCCAGAAATCTCCGGCAAAGGAATCGTCTTTCCAAATAGCTTGATTGCCGGGTCTTTTGGCTCCGACATATCTGCTCACTCTGTTTTCTCTCTCTATATTAGTTTTCCCTTCTTTTTAAACCTAATTCCGCAACAACGTATCACAGAAAATAGACAAATAACACTAAAAAACACAACATAATCAACGTTGAGATCCCACAGAGAGAGAGAGGAAGTGTTAAAACAGAGATCTGAGTGACAGCTGTGTTCGTGGTATTGTGTTTTAGATCCGCTTGGAGAAGAGGGTGCCACGTCAGCAAGAAAGAGCCGTTCTGAGCCACAAGTTCTCTTTGTGGCCTTGAACCAAAGATTTCATCTCTCTTTTTCAATTCCTTTTTTGTTATTCTTTTGGTTCAATTTTAAATTTATTAAAAATAAAAACTTCAATTATTTAATATTTTCACCCTTGTTTCACTTTGTTAGTCCTTATTTCGGAGACGAGATCTCGTTCGATTATAGTGTTTCTATTATGTTCTATTAAATCTTATCTATATATTTACGTAGACTCTACATAAATATATGAATCTTATCCATATATTTACGTAGACTCTACATAAATATATGAATAAGATTTAATAAAATAAGATTGAAATAGAATAAGTAGAATAAAAAATTTGAGACTACAGATAAATATATAAATGAGATTTAATAAAATTTAAACAGAATAAATTGAATAAAGAATTTGAGAGGGAGAGTTTTTTATAATCTTTCTTTGTGGTGGGATTTTGAATCGGATGATGACAAAGATAATAAGGACTAAAGAGAAAAACAATCTTATAAAATTAAAAACATTACAAAAATCCACGTCAGGTATTTCCACGTGATTTGTACCTCACAATGACGCCTTGACAGCTGACAAGTCATTCAATCGCATCACCTGCTATGCCACGTCAGACTCCTGACCCAATTACTTTTTTAAAGGGCCCCGCCTTTAAAAGGTAAAGTGAAAAAGGCCCATACACTTGTGAACTATCCGCTTGAGTTTTCGAAAAGACGGAATCTAGTTGTAGTGGCTCATCCCGTGTTATACGGAAATCAGCTAAAAAATCGACACGTGTCACAGTGAAAATTGGTGTGCCTCAATTTGTTCTGTTTTAATATTTATAATTTTAATATTCCATTTTTAGTTTTTATTTTTCAAATAAAAATAATACTTATTTGTTAATATGAATATAGTTATATTTTTATTTTAAAGGTAAATTATTTTTAATTAATTAAATTTATTTTAATATTTTATGTGATATTTATTTATAAAAATAAATAATGTAAAAACTAAAATTTATTTTAAGTATATTTTAATTACTAAACCAAATTTTGAAATTTATATATTTCAAAGATATTTTAAATTTAATTATAGTTACTACTAATTACTGAATTAATTTAATTTAAAATTGAATAAATTATTTAATAAAATTTATTATTTACAATATTAATTCATTATAAATTTTAATTAAATTAATGTTCATAATTGTAATTAATAATTAGTAATTAAATAATATATTTAGTTGGAAAAATAGAAAACATAAATCAATTTTCGTAGTTTTTATAAATCCTAAAAACTAAAAAAATCAAAATTAAATTCATAAATCAAAAATTCAATTAATTTTTTTTTTACTAAATAAAAAAACAAAAACCAAAAAAAAGGGGGAAATTCTTAGTTTTATGTTGTCGACTAACTAGAATAGCTATAATTTCAACAAAAAATTGGCTAGATTTTGTGTGTTTGGGTCTTACAAATCAGCCCAAGGCTATTTCGATCGAATTTGGGTTATTTTGGAATTAGTGGATTGAGTTTAATTTAATTAGAATCATATTTAAAATCAAATTTAAGTGTTTAATTTAATTAAGTGTCAATTTATATTAAGAAATTTTAAAATCAATCAATTGTAATAAATTGATTAAATATGTTCGTAAATGAGTTAAAATTAATAATTAAATTAAATATAATATACTTTATATTTTAATTTTAAATTTGAATTTTAAAGACTACAAATTCAAGAGCTATAGGCTAGATCAAGATGATTTCTTTGTTGGCCTAGTCTGGCTCGACTCTCCAAAGGTGCAACCTACGTTAGGTTTAAGATTCGATCGAGTTTGATTTATATGACTTCAACTCAAACTCAGTTGAGATTCAGGCGTCGACCATGATCTAATTAGATACGTATTAGAAATACGTAGCATAGAAGATCGTACATGAAAGGATTAAAAATAAAGGAATGCAGAATACTTGATTTCGGTTGCATCTCTGATTCTAAAGCAGTTTTCGCACACCAAACGAGCTCCAATCTTTCGGAACTTTTGCAGAAAGCATTAACCTGCACGTGGTCTAGGTCTTTCTACAGTTTTCTCAATACATAAGCTCTCTTAATAGATCAGAGATTTCTTATGTTTATGATTAATATGAGCAACTGCAGGAAACTATAATCTACATATATAGTTTTCATATCAAATTTTCCTATCGCAAGACCGATATAGATCAGGTCTACACTAAAATGGATACATTTTTTACTCGGCCTTCAATCCATTAATCTAGATCATTTATTGGGTCACTTTGTTATCCTTATATGAATCAAATTACGTAACTTGACCGATAAATTATTGAAAAGCCAAAATCACAATTAATAACTATCTACCATATAGGACAATGACAAAATTGCCCTTAGGGGCAAAAACGTCTTACAGTTCCAACTTGTCAATCCTTCTTTTCTTCTTTGCTTTTATTTACTCAGAGAATTATTACATTATGATATCATTTTAAGCAATTATATTAAAATAATATCGTTTTAGTGAAATAATTTGGATCGACTCTCTAAATCTAAATCTAGTAAATTTAAATTTAACTTGTTATTTTCATATCGATTTGAACCAATTCGACCGAATAAGTTTTAATTGACAACCGTAATACGGATATCAAATGTAAGAATGTACTTAAAATAAAGGATAACTAATCTTAAACTGCTTAACTTTTGAAGATTTTTTTTAATTCACTCCCTAAGTTTTTAAATTGTTTTATTAAGTAACTAATGTTTTAAAAATTTTAACAATTCACTTCAAAAGATAATCTTTTTAATTGAATTATTAATGTTTAAAATTAGTTACTCAATTGAAATATTTAAAAACTAAAATGCTAAATTAAAAATATCGTAAAGAATTAGAAATTTTTGATGTGTTATTGGTTAAAATAACTACCTATGTACGAAAATTGATGAAACAAATGTAACTTTTGCCTATGCTTACCTAAGTTAATTAATCCATTCGATTCTAAACATCTAATATACAACTTAATTGAGATATAGTTTTTTTTAATACTTATTTTTTAAATAAATTTTAGATAATTTATTTTCGAATTAAAAATTAAGTTAATTAGAATAATTAACATAAAACTATTAATTCCAAAATGTTGCATATGACTTATATGCACAAACATGTCATTTTGAAAGTGTTATTTTAGTGTGAGTTACTATATATATATATATATATATATATATACCTTGAAGTACCTGATAAGAGACCATTTCCAATAACTTAAATTATTGTGTGAGGCCAACTCACTTAGTTTTATATATTCTCTAACACATCCCCTCAAATGAAAATGCTTTGAACTTGAAACTTGCATAGGTCTACTCTACCTTGTGCTTAATTTAATTAGATGAGAAATAGGTGAATGGTAAGTTCGAACTCAGGACCACTTGTTGGGGAGATCATCTTCGAAGAGTCCATGGGCCCGTGCCTGGGCCTTTATGTGTGAGTGCATACATAAAAGAGTGGGCACCATCTATAACCCAAAAGCCTAAGCTATTGGGTTAACGGGCCTTTCTTGTATATATACACTCCACCATTCTTGTTTTTATCCGATATGGGATATCTACTCGCATGTGACTATTTCTACGGTATCTCTAGGGGGTGGTCGAGTTGGTAAAGTGGAGGTATGGGTTAAAAGGTCATGTGTTCAAATCTTCCTAGTTACACTTTCTCGATCGAACTTGTTGTATAGGACTTACCTAGTGTGAAGTACCTAATTTATATGATTTACAAGCTATCAAGTCAATCCGAAAGTTTATCTAATACGCATTAAAAAGATAACGTTTATGAGTTTCTCCGTAAAAAAAAAGGGGTAAAGTTGAAATGTTTTTGAACGAGGTAATTTATAATTTTCATTGAGTAATTGATCGATACAATATAATAAAATCAGTGTTCCTCTATTCTCAAATATATATACATAACAAATTAATCGAATTTAGTTAAAGAATTTGTTATATTTTTATTTGTCTTTTTCTTTCAATAATGATCAATATAATATAACAAAATCAATCTTTTTTTAATTCTCAAAATTTTTTAATAACAAAGTAATCAAAGCTAGTTAAAGAATTTCTTTTTTTTTATTATTATTTTATATTTTTATCGACGCAAATATATATATACACATACTTTTTTACCTTTTCCTATTAGGTGGTTAACTATTAATCACAATTTTAGCTTTTCAATTAATTATCGGTTAAGTTACGTAATTTATTTAGATAAGAGTAATAAAGTAATCCAATAATTGATTTAAATCAATGAATTAAAGTCCACTTAGAAAATGAATCCTTATTAGTATAGACTGGACCCATATCCAGATTTGTGATGGGAAAGTTCGATATAGAAGCTATATATAAAGGTTAAGGTCTCCTGCAGTTGCTTATATCAATCGTAAGCATACAGATCCTCTGACTTGTTAAAAATGCTTACGTATTAAGAAATTTATAAAAAGACATTAACCACATATCGAAGAACATTTCCTGTAAAGGTCCTGACTGATCGAAGCTTGTTTTGGCCTTGAAAACTATTTTAGAAATCGAGATGAAACTAAAATCAGGTATTCTGCATTTCTTCCATTTTTAACTCTTTTATGAACGATCTTGAACGCATAAAACAAGATCTATATTATATTTTACAGTTAATTTTATTTTATAAAAATATATAATTGTTTGAAGTAAGCTACTTAGCTACCTTCTTTTCTTCATTAATTTAGTTTTTTAACTCAGATTTATGTATTTATAATTTTAAAAAAATACCATGTTACCTCATAAAGGCTTATCCAAAATATCTTTTACCTTAAAATGAGGTGGCTTTGGTATTATTTTCTAAAACGACATAACATTAGTTTCGAAAATTTTAAAATTTTAAAATTATAATTAGACTATTCCAATTTTTTAAACTCAATTTTGACAACCCTTGATTAATCCAAACTTTGCTTATTAATTTTAAAACGATCAATCCATCTAATCTCGATTATTTATTTAAAAATTAAAAAATTAAAAACTACATTATTTTTTAAAACAATTCCTAACTTCAGCCCCAAGTCAGGATCAAACTGAGTCAAACCTTTACTTAATTACGAAGCCTATCGTAGACTTTCTTCTATTGGCCGACGTGGATAGCGTGTTAGGTTGTAATTGTAAAGGTTGACGATGGATCCACACATTTACTCCGGAATAGGTGGATGGGAATTTCCAAGATATGAAACGAAACGCGCAGTTGACAAAATGCATAGCTATGCATGCGCGTAATTTGGTGCAATATCAAGTCAGAATTCAGAATTTCTCTGTTCCTTTATTTATTTTTTAATTATTATATTAGGTATCTCAGTCTAGTCGGATTAATCCTGTATATTTCTGCATATAATAAGTTGTCACATACTTGATTAGCCAACTGCTGATTGATCGCTAGCCCTGCTCAGCATCAGGTTCTTAGCAACCCTCGGGTTCTTATTAACTTCAATTCCCACATTGCCAGCTTGTACACTTCTGCGCATAATGAGTCATTACATACTTGATTGATCAACTGCTGATTGATCGTTGGCTCTGTTCAGCATCAGGTTTTCAACAACCTTCGGGTTCCCTATTAGATTCAACTTTCACACTGCTGCTGGAAGTGAAGCGTTCATAATTGATCTGATTAAGGAGCTTTGCCCAGGGGGCTAGAGGATCATCAATAGAGAACATTTCTCATTTCCTCTCCTTTTGCGTAATTCGCACTCAAAACCTCTTATAAAAGAGAGACTTAAGTGAGGAGTTTACACTATTTAAGTTATTCCTCGTTGTCTTTCTCTGTTACTTACTATATATTCATACCGTGTATTGTAATTACACATGCAAATGCATCGGATCCGAATTTGAAGTTAAATTAATCTAAATTTTTAATTTAATAATTTTGATTAATTAAATTAAATAAATAACTTTTAAAATTCATAAATTTTAATTAATATAAAATAAACATTAATTACAATTATAAATTAAATCAATTTAGATTTCTACGTAATTGAATTTAATTTACGGTTAATAGTTTAATTTCTTAGAAAATTCATAAGACGTGTACCTTCAATTCATATCTTATATAAAATAGCATCTTGAAATAATATATATTATTCATTTACCGACCTTAGTCATTATGGCTGAAAGTTCCTTGACATTACATTACATCATATCTCATAGGACTTTTATATGAGTGGAAATTGTTTCGACAGCATCATTTACGGCTAGGACTATCCTGGCTTTCGTTTTTTAGTGTCGATTTTGCCCTGAAAAAAAATATTTGTTGTTGGTGTTCTTTTCGATCTTTACATATTTTATTGCTCGAAAATTTCTTATGCCCTTATCGTACTCCAATTTGGTAGTTGTCACTCTCTGTCCAGAGTTAAGCCCTAGAATTTGACGATGATATATATATATATATATATGTATGTATGTATATGTGCTAGATTTGAAATTCATTGTTATTAATGCTAGATTTGAAATTAATTGCTTATATTAAAACAGAGGGAAAGCGATATCATTTTAGGTTCTCTCCATCTTGGATTAATTTATTTAATAAAAATAATATAAATTATAGTATTATAAAAAATAAAAAGAAAAATAGAATACTAAATTAAATTATATAAATATTTGAATTGTTAAGAGAATATTTTATAATTTAGACAATTTAATTTAAAATTTTAAAGGGTTATGTTAATTATTTTGGTATAAATTATTATTTTAATAATGTAACACATAAGTTTAAGACGAAAGAAAACCAGTTGAATTGGCTCTTCATTTCCTTGTTCTCTCTGCTGGCTCTCTGGTTTGGTTTGGCTCCTTCTTAGCCGGCCTTTTGATATAATCTGATTGAACCAATCCGAAGATCGAGCAAAGATCTCGCTTTTTCTCGGACTCGTTCGGTTCTGATCGAATTACGTGCTAGTTAGATTGTTTTTCCTTCTGAGCACCAAAAATGTTGTTTTTAATCTTTTAAGAGTACGTAAAGTCTTGATCTTTGCGGCCTTTGACGAGGTGGGTCGATCTTCTTTCGGCTCTAGGTTGGTGGGTTTGATTTGGTTTTGGGACTGGGATTGGGTAAGATTGGTGGGTCTGATTGAGATTTGAGTTTGAGTCAATCTTGTGCTGGGAGATGGTCTGTTTCTATAGCTCGATCTCGGTCTGCAACTCCATTGACCAGTCGACAACAGTTATGGCAAATTCTGTGAATTCCGATGAACTGTGTCAGAAATCAAGGAATAGCAATCATGTGCATAAGAATAGGAAGACTAACAGTTGTTCTAATTGTTCTAGCAGACCGGTCTGTGAACGATCTCGATCAGCTGTTATTGATCTTGTCATCTTGATTGCTGTTATCTGTGCTTGTGGGTTCTTGTTGTTGCCTTCCGTCAAGTTTATCATTGAGTTTATCGGTGTCATCCATTATGTGGTAAAAGAGGAGGCTGTAAGAAATCCGATGCTATATGGATCTATAGGGATTAGTGTATTCTGTTTTGCAATAGTTGCCTGGATAGTGCTTTTTTGTGCAACTAGGAAATGTGGGAATCCAAATTGTAAGGGCCTGAGAAAGGCAGCAGAATTTGATATTCAATTGGAGACTGAGGAGTGTGTGAAGAATTCTAATGGTACTCTGGTAAAAGATGGAGTTAAGAGGGGTCTATTCGAATTGCCTCGTGATCATCATCGTGAATTGGAGGCTGAACTCAAGAAGATGGCACCACCAAATGGACGAGCAGTTCTTATTTTTCGGGCGCGATGCGGATGTTCTATTGGGAGATTGGAAGTCCCGGGGATGAAGAAGCCAAAGAAGATCAAGAAGTAGGATTAATATAGTTCCTAAACTTTATAGAGAGGATATAACAATACAGGAATAGAATCATAAGGGAAAGAGGAATCCTTGTCAGCCAACATTCTCAGAAAAGCTACTTTCTCCTTAAATAAGTTGTTGGCAATAAGTTGTAAGGGGTTATCTATGCAGTTGGTTATAATGGAGTATATAAGAATCCTTTCGTTTATTAACATTATTTAGCATTATATATTGTCTCTTCGTGTATGTTTTTATCGTATTCTTTATTCTTTTGCTTTTATCTCCATGGTGTACTTGCTGTTTATTAATTTTTTTTAGGGTTTAGATCATACTGGTATGAGAGCAAAGTCTACTTGTTTATTCTTCAGAGTGCTCTGACGCGGTCATACATATAGGCATTTCATCTTTAACTAGAAATGTAAATTTGTCGGCCAACTCTTTCATTCTGATGATTTAAGGTTCTTCTGTTGTTTATAGATGTCTAACTTCATGAACTTTGGTATGGAATTGACCACTGACAAAATCTAGGTAATTAATGATGTTACTAACAGGAAACTGGGAAGTTGCTTTTTCTGTCATGTTCACTTTTCTTTGTTGATAGGAAGGTTCTTAGGGTGGTTAAATTCTAGCTAGTTGTTCTGAATTAGTGGACTTTTCTCATTTTACAAGCATTATCGTTTTCCATCAGGAGAATGAACAGCAGAATCAAAGTCTTTCATATTGTGCATAGTCTGGGGAGCAATAGTTTAAATTGCCATTTTGATCATTTATCTGGGGAGCAATAGCTTAAATTGCCATTTTGATCATTTAGTATCTTTTTGCGAGGTCCTGCAACAGGGCATTTGCTTCTTCAAAGTGCAGCATGCATATCTCATAATTTTTGTTATAGCTATTATGTTCTTTTTTCTACTAAACTCTGTTGATGGAGTGAGAAGTCTAAACTAGGTCTGATCCTTGATGGCCCGAATCATTTCTATGTTTCAGGGCTACATCCTTTGAGATAATTCACAAATCACCTATTTTAACTTAGGCTTGGTGTGCTTGTGTAAAGTGGAAACATTTATCTTGACATTGCCTTCATATTTAGTTTTCAAGATGGAGAGTAGTGATTAGATATCTGATCGATGATTCATTCTTGGAGTTGACTTGTTCATCAACTCATATGTCTTCTTTAAGGGAATCTTAGTTTTCTGTTTCATTTTTGCTACAGTATGATGTTCTTTCCAAGGCACAGACTGAAACAAACTTTGTTTAATGATGCTAGACCTGGAAGAGAGAGGCTTAACCAAATTTAGTTGAGTAGTAGAATTACCTTATCTCTTCATTTCAATTCATGGACCTATGCTGTGCTTAGGAAGATCACCTCACAATGGAATCTCCACAAAATGAGTTGATGGTTTTATGCAGAACAAGTTTCACTTCCTACTGGTGTACATTAAAACAAGTATCATCTTTTCAAGTCTGATGGCAGGAACATGATTTGAGTTAAAACTCAATTTTTGTTCATAATCTTTATGTTTAGGCTATTCCTTTGATGCAATGTGGGTGTGTAGTGCAGCAGAAACATTTGCAATATTTTCGTTATCTTTTAGATGCATAAAAATCACTTTTTCTAAATAAACGAGCTGACAATTTGGAATCATGATGAAACTGATTTTACAGCTATTAAAATTCTTGACGAACTAACCATTAATGAATCAAACTAATCATTCACGAACCAACGATTCAAAATCAAGACATAAATTTTCTTCCTAACGACCTCATAATGTCCATTAGCATTTAAAACTCACAGAATATAACATTTGGGCAGCTGTTAAAGCGTTGAAACATCTTTCATTGCGCAAAATTTTCTTCGTACATGATTCATCAACTCCAGAAACTCTAAACCGTTGACTAGGCTAATTACAACAATTCAAGTTACGTACTAGGTAGGTAAGTAAGGTTATCTAATTACCTTAATCCTAGTAACGAGAACAACCTTTCTTAGCTATAGCTTCATATGTGCAAGTGTATCTTGTACAGCTTCAGTCTCTTCTCAGCTCTAAGCTGATATAGGCTGCAGAAGCCAAAATTACAGACCCCACCTTTAGTCACCACTGATATTTGGCAGCAACAAGAATTTCCTCATATTTCTCGGCAGCGTGGTCCCAGCTGAGATCCTGTTCCATTCCTCTCTTCTGGAGCCCTTCCCAGCTCTTTTTGTATTGTCGATAAGTCAATAGGCAGTTTCCTAATGCATTTACCAACTTATTTGATTCAGCACTGTCAAATGTCCACCCGAATCCTGACTCGCTGTAAGGATCGAACTGTTGAACTGTATCTCGCAGTCCACCAACTGCATGCACGACTGGAATTGTACCATACATCATAGCATATAGCTGGTTCAGTCCACAAGGCTCAAATCTTGATGGCATAAGCAAAATGTCTACACCAGCTGTTATACGGTGAGCTGTTTTTACTGAAAATCCAACCCAACCTCTAACTTTGCCATGGTGTTGGTTTTCAAACTGCCTAAGCATTTGCTCCAAGTCTTGCCTGCCTGTGCCCAACAAGACTAATTGCACATCCTGACTCACCATCCAAGGAATTGCCTCTGCTATAAGATCAACACCCTTTTGATGATCCAACCTTCCGATGAAACCAATTAGGGGTACCTCTGGACGGAGGGGCAATCCGAGCTCCTTTTGTAAGGCTGCTTTGCACTGAGGCTTGCCAGTATGAAGGGTTTCCAATGAGTAGTTTGTGTATCCATCTGATGTCAGATGGACGTCAAATTTTGGATTCCACTCTTTTACATCAATTCCATTCACAATTCCCCTCAGTTTCCAGTCATTCTCATTTATGATATTGTGCAGACCCCAACCCCCTTCAGATGTTTTAATCTCCCAGGCATATCCATGACTAACAGTAACCACACGATCTGCTGCCTTCAGACCGGCAGCAAATATATTGAAGTGCTCACCTCCAACAGGGTCATACAATCTGAAAAGATCAAGGTAATGCTCTGGCAGACCCACATATGAGAAATCATCCACCGGGCCACGACCCTGGATACAATCAAATTTTGTACTGGCTCAAGTTTCAATGGAAACGAACAAAGGCATTCAGTCTGAATCCACAACTAAGATAATTTAGCTATAGAAAAATGAGTTCACCCCAGCAAAGGAGAAACCAAACCTGATGTGCTATGTTATGGATTACTAGGACACATCTGGTATATCGCATTAGACCATTGTCCCGATAATATGCCTTCAGATATACTGGCAACAAAGCGGTATGCCAATCATTTGCTATGAAAACCAAATTTCCATCTCCATAGCAAACACCACCACATGGAACATGCCAAGGAACCTGAAAAATATAATTGAATATTATATGAGCAAGAATGAAATAGGCCTAAATACACCACTGGTATTTGAGAAATCCATCTGACAACAAGTCACACCAGATAAATACTTCAGAGAAGATTGGCAATCCAATATTATAATCAAAGAACCCATATGTCATAGAATATTCATCTGAGTAATGTATCTGCTACTTGCATATGAATTATCTTTCTCTTCTATAAGACCATCAAGTAGTGGTCTTTTAAGAGCAGGTAAATTTCTGTTTACTGTCTACTTTCAATCCATGTAACTAATTGCTATAATGCATAAAAGCAGAAGGACACCACCAGCATAGGTAATTGGTTAAAATATCCTAAATCATACCTCAACAGCTGCTTTGCAAAATAAAACCATACGCTTCAAAATATCCTGCACAATAATTCAAAGACATGAAAGACTTTAATGTGAAAGATGAACTGAAATGATCAGGCAATCATTATTAATGAGATGATTGCAGCCAAAATACATGATTCTACAAGGTGCACATTAAGGTGTTGGATATTTATTTTTGACATCAGATACTATGACCAGATTATATCACACTATTTCATTTGAGGTCATGAGTTACATGGTTAAGCAAAAAAAAATCAGCTGAATCTTGCAAAAGTTATTATGTGATGTTAGGAATCTAAATCAAAACCAGAAAGAAAAGGCTTACCATTCGGTTTCCACCATATATATTACTTCCCATGTGTTGAAACATAGAGCAATGAATGAATACAAAATCCACACCATCAATGTAGGCTTGGAAGTATGTTACTTCAATATCCTGCAAAGTGAGGAATTACATAACAATCGCGATGTGATTAATCAATAGCCAAAAGCAACGGTTTTCACCAACCTGACCATCCACCTTGTAAATCTTCCGAACTCCACTATCTTGAGGTTCAGCATAATTACCATATCGAGGTACCACAACCTGCAGAATAGGAATCATCAGTGGACAATCATATAATACAATTACAAAAAATAAAAAAAGAAAGAACCATGAAATCTTGATAGCAATTGTATGATTACATAACATGCTTGAAAAGTCCTTCAATTTCCATGTAAATCAACTTTTGGGGAACAAATTCTCTTTGATACGTTAGGAGGAAAAGGTAAATCATTGTACCAGTTATCAGGAAAAGGTAAATCATAGTACCATAACCCTGTGTCCACGTCGTGCCAATGCCTTTGGTAAAGACCCAGCTACATCACCAAGACCACCTGTGACAACCATCTCATTTCAGTTCTTGATTCCAGTAGAAATGGCATGCTTGAACGTGCACTAGAAATAAATTTTCCATTCCAAAGCATAGAATACCTGTTTTAGACCATGGAGCACATTCTGCGGCAACCAAAATAACATTCATAACATTAGCACCAGCTAAAGGTGGAGGTAATTCTTTCTCAATCATATCACTTTCAACATTATTAATCTCTGACAATGTTGATTCCCCTTGATCAACATGTTTTTCAACATCTGTAGTGGCAACTTTTAAGCTACTGGATAGCAAAGATGGCAGCTCATCAGATTGAATTTTTTCCGTACTAGTTTCATTCAAATAATCGGTAGAACTCCTCGGAAAGGTAGCATCTTTTTCACGTAATTGATCACCAATGTCCCTTCCACCTTCATAACCCTTACTAGAAGCCAAAGATGTGCCTTCTGATAATTGATCCACAGTTGAAGAATCCTGGCTGCTTGAACTAAAACTGCCACTTTGTTGCTTAGGAAAATCATCACCACTAGTTGAAGCATGCGCTGAACTAGACAAATAGTTCTCCGGCTGCTCCTTAGAGACTTCGTCCTCTTCTGGGTTAACAATGGAACTATTTATAGGAGTAACAAGTTTCCTTCTTTCAGCTATCTACAAAAGACACAAAAAAATTCAACGATACGTTCAAAGTCAAAGCTCAGTCCTAAGAAGTTAATGAAATGGACAAGTTTTCAGTTTAGAAGATACGACCATTTTAGCTCTTTTCCTCTGAAACGACCAATTCATTTAATCCTAAGTCCAACAGGCTTGCCATGAACTCTCTCTAAGTTAACTAAATTGATGCATCAACAATTGAGTACGGACCATTCGAATACTAACCATTTAAAGGAAAGCACTTACAAACGTCCAATTCCTAGCATCACGAGAATTTCCAAAACCATAAGAAACACACTGACCCATAAACTGAAGAACCTGAATTCCACATCTAACAAGCAACAAGCAGGTCAAACCCAGCAATCGAAAACGCAAGGCATCACCTGATGAAGCAATTCTCTTTGCCTGGCAAGGACCTTCTTGCTTTTTTCAATTGTGGCCTGAAGTGTATCTTCTGATACATCACCACTCTCCTCTTCCTTGTTAGCAGCTCTAGGAGGCCTAAACCTCGGGGAAATGACATCATTACAAACCCCAAATTTACAAGACTTTCTAGGCCTACACATGAAAATTGAAAACCTGGGTCCATATTGATTTTGGCTATGGGAAAGAACGGTTCCCTCCGATTTGATTTTAAGGACAAAAGAAAGCGTGCCTATCGAAGCCATTTTACTTGTTTGACAGAATGCCAAGGAGAGAAAACAAAACAGAAACCTTTCACGAATTCAACAAGTTAAAGGTTGATTCAGAGGAAGATAGAAGAACCAACCCAGATAAGGAAACTGGGAGACAAAAAATAAAACCCAACCTAGGAAATTCGACAGTTCAATGAGGGATAAAACAACCACTCCTCAATTATAGGCCAGGTAAGAGAAGCAGACAATGCAGAAGAAGAACAAATGAAAAACATGCACAAATTGGATAAGAAAATCTTTTCTGGATTAGAAGGACCCACAGAAGAAATCATGGAGATGTGGGGAATGATTGGGCTTGTGACTCAAATAGGCCGCCAATCCGTGAGCGGCAACTGGTACTTGTCGAAACCACAAAATGGTTTCTGATTCAAACATTGCATATCAATGGTGGGCTACACCAAATTTGAAAGGTCACCACAACTACCATTCACCTATGTACGAACATGTAAAGATTTTCAAGTTACTCCAAAGAAAAATTAATATTTTTATGTAGGAGAATATTTTTTCTTATCAAAAAAATTAAATTTTAATTAAAAAATGTGCTAAATAAAAATTTATTAAATTATTTAAGTTTATAAAAATTGATTAATTTATAAAATTAACTAATTAAATAATTAATTTTTAATTCTTTAACACAAAAAGTTATCAATAAATAATTAAAAATTTAATTAAAAAATAACCGGTTCAAGATTTTTATAGTTAATTTTATTGAGTTGATTCTTTTTTTTATCTAATAATTTTTTAACATTTATATAATATATAATATGAATGATTTAGAGTTAAACTTATTATATTTTAACATTTAAAAATTTAAATAAGCTCCAACTTTCCTTTTAATGTTTAGGTTCATTATTTGCTCCGAGCCTACGATAGAGTTTAATCGAACTTCGGATTATTCGAGGCTTGATTTAATTCAATTAAATTTATTTTTTATTTTTAAAAAATTTGAGCTTCATTTTATATTAAAAATTTGTGCTTTATATTTAACTCAGATCGATGCTTTTTAGAGATACCAGAGTCGGGCTGGGTCAAGAGCTCGTGGCTAGGCTTGGTCACAAGCTGACCGACTAGCAGCTCAGCCCGTGGCCTGTCTTATGGCCTTAAGGGGCTCTTAACTCGCAAATTCTTTTTTAAAGGAAAACTTTTAAAACGACCACCCATCTTGGCCAATGAACTTGTCGATCTGATCATGGTCAACCTGTGATCCATTTAACCCAAGTTAAATTTGAGCTGAACGGTTGGGTCATTTTTTACATCCCTGATACCTATTGACTTAGATTCCAACTCAACTTCTTTTTGCCATCCCTGTACACAGTGTCATCTAAATCGTCACTTATCCGCAAAACGAGAATTTTAAGTTGTTATATACATTCAACAATTTACTTAATATTTTGTTTAAAAAACAGTGATTATTAGATTTATTGATATAAAAAAGTTGAAGGTTAATTATATTTTAAATTGGATCGTGAAATTATATTTATAATTTTATAAAATCATATAGTAAAAATATGGGTTAATTATATAAAAAAACTCAAACTTTTTTCAAATTTTCAATTATAATTTGAATTTTTAAAAATAGCAATAAAATTATTAAATTTTCAATTTTTTTCAATTCTAAGCTAAAGTTAATGTTTTCGTTAAATTTAAAAAAAACTTAAATCAGATTATGTAACCCCGACAACCTTCTTAATAAAGTAAGTTGTAATACAAAAATAGTTTGGGGCCTCAGAAGAACAAACAGAAAATAAATAGCCGAGAGCATCGGAAGAACAATTAATAACGTCGGGCTAAAATTGAAGAAAGTTTATTGTCACTTTTTAAAATTTGGGTTAGAATTTAAAAAAATATTGAGCATTTTATTATTACTTTTTAAAGTTCAAACTATAATTAAATATTAACAAAATTTTGGATTTTTTTTGACAATTAACCCAAAAAATATTACAAAATGAAATGAATTGACTACTCATTTACGATTAACGTTGAGATAGCTTTGTATATTCAAACCTTATTCAATTTTTTTTTAAAATAATGTATTGGCAATTTTATCAATTTGATAATTAAAAAAGACTAAAAGATATAGAACTCTCCTGTACTTTTTTTTATTACAAAGGACAGATATCCAAAACTAACACTGTTGCAATAATCTGCGATACGAAACGCCTTGCATATGATTTTGGATAAGCTCCATGGTTTCCGTCGAAGGATCCTGAAGAGCATGCAATCCTGGATTTGAGAGCAAGGATAGATTAGTTAGGCTATCGACACTCTAGTTCCCTTCTCCACATACATGTTGAAGCTGAACATCTTAAGCTCAACGCATTAAAGCACGAATATCATGTACCAAAAAATTATCCTCGGTCAACATTAGCTTGGAGGAAGAGAGAATGTTGATTAGTTCTAAAGATTTTACTTCTATCACGACGTGTTGATATTTAAGGTCCTATGCTAACGCACACCACGGAATTGAAAGATTGAAAAGTTCAAATTCAAGGAAAGAAGAAGATGATAGATTCGAATTAACTAAAATTAAATCTAATACATATGGTTTCAAATTTACCCATTAGAATTCACGAAGAACTTGTCTCGAGCAACCTAGATAACGGGTAAATAACAAACCAAGAAAGTTGTTTCGAATCAAAATCACGCCATAATCTGATTTCAGTTGATAAGTGATGTTTAGTTCCTAAGTTGAAAAGAATAAGAGGGGTTTCTCCTCTCAATATGGCCGGCTCACAAAAGATAATCTGATCAATAATAAATCCTTTTCCTAACCCTAAAGAGGGTATTTATACCTAGGTCAAATAATACGAGACTTGGGCTAAATAATATATGGAAGCCCAAAATAAATACAACTTAAAACAAGTCCAAAAATAGAATAATAAAAACACACCTAAACCTGGTCCAACACCTCCAAGTTTGATCGCAGGCACACCTCTCATTTTGGGCTTAAGTGATGATGCATAGCCCAATATGATGGTCTTCAAGTCCTAAATGAATCCAATCCAAGGATTTAAGATAAATGAATTAATTTGGGCTATGATTCAGATAGCCCTCGTCCGATAGGCTTAGTACACTTTATCTTCTCTGAAAATTGGTTACATTTGCATAGAGAGTCTCCTTGAGTCTCTCGGTCTTAGTTCTGGATATATATCCAATTGGAATGACAAGCTCGCTTCTATCACGCACGTCATCTCCATGGTGGTCCTTGTTCCTGCTCACATCACATGCCAAGATGAGACTAGACTGTACCACCTAGAGTTCAGCAGTTAATGGCAAACACTCTCCAATATTCTGCATGAAACCATTACACTAATGTCTTTTGTAGTCTTGAAGTAGACCTACAATAGTAGCGATGTTTGATCTGTGTTTAACCGCACCATCGGTATTTAATTTTACCCATCCTTCCGTCAGTTAAGTCTATCCAACTAGCTTAACCAAGGGCAATTTTTGTGCCTTAATAACTCGGCCAGCCACAACTCGTGCCGTATCTATCCAAGCAACATAGTCCAAAACTACTCTAGATCTACCTTCCGGTCAGAAAAAACCATCATCAAAGATACTCCTATTTTGCCACTATCATAAGTACCAACAAGAGACTCCATAGATTGTAGCCCACTTACTCACCTGCACTTGAAACTGTTTAAGAAGATTGGATTTCATCCATGTTGTCTCATCTTGTTGAAAGGAATCTGCATCGATCACTTTAGAGGGAAATTGAAGCCAAACATTTCCCTAAGAAACCTAAGACAACAACCCTTCGCTTGATTAAAAAATAACGGCAAAATATATATATTATGAATATGAAACATGAACTAATTAAATATCACTAATACGATAATTTAATTAGTGGGATTAATTATTTATGACCTAAAGGTCAAGGATTCAAGTCACAAAAATAGTTCGTAAA
Organism: Erythroxylum suave; assembly: GCA_027563595.1. NCBI lineage: Eukaryota > Viridiplantae > Streptophyta > Magnoliopsida > Malpighiales > Erythroxylaceae > Erythroxylum > Erythroxylum suave. The sequence continues at coordinate 28,230,011 of JAOSBN010000001.1, read as the reverse complement.
ATATAAACAGAAGACTGCGTATAATTAATGATCCTCACAAAACAGAAGCTTTGTATACTAGATTTGCCCTTTAATATGATAACTGAACTCAACTTTTAAACCCGATCAAAATGAGTTAAATTCGATTTAAATTAATAATTAAAGATAATTATAATAAATTATTTATTTATGTTGGACTTAATTATTTTGGCTTGGGTTTAAAAATTTTGTTAAATTATTGTGTAAATAACATTTAATTTGTTTATATCTCATATATTTCGTAATTATTTTTTCCAAAATTTAAAACAAATGGTTTTAGTAAAAAACTAAAAATTAGAAGGGGTTTTCCCAAAAATTTTAAATATCAGGAAATTTTTCTATGTTCCGTAAATTAAACGGAAGATTTGTATCTTTTTATACTCGTAACGTACACATACCTTGGAGAACACCAGATTTGTGTAGCAGCTCCTGAGGACACGAATATTTAAGAGACCACATAAAACGACAAAACAACAACTACAACTGAAACAACAGCCAACGGCAACAACTGCCCTTGGCGTACACTTCAAGTGTGTTTTCGTTTACTTTGTAAACAAAGAACATAACCCACCAAACCGAATCGATCTGTATGTTCAATCTATTCAATGTTACTCCACCTATCTAATATGCCTTTCTTTTGGAGCTCTCGGAACTCCTTTTGTTCTCTACAACTTGACCCAATGCGGGTAACCCTCTGTCTCTACTTGTTTGATCATGACATTCTCTGATCTCGGGAGTTTTTTCTGATGCAGTTTGGTTCTGTTTTTGGTGTTCTGTTTTTTTGTTTTTTGTTTTTTGATTTTAAAGATCTTGAGGAGTTTTTGGTAAGCCTTTTGAAATGCTGAATCTTGGTTCATCATGATTGGTAGGTCTAAAGAGAATTGTCGGGTTTAAACTCGATCTTGAGCATAAGAAAATCGGAATTTCTGATATCTGAGGCTTGGGATGTGAAGCTTCAAGTTCTCTGATGAAACAATGAAGAAATGGATCGGCAGTGTTCTTGCCATGTCCTTGATTATGTTGCTAGTTCTGAGGGATTCTGTCAGAAGAAGTTCGGTCGGAAAAAGTATCCTTCCGAGTCCTATCTCTACAAACCAATCCGATCCTCTCGAATGGATTCAGGATCAAGCTCCACCTGCAGTTCGTAGTTCAGAACCTGAAACTCAAGTGATTTCTGCTCATTCACTGCTCTCTAATCTATTCGTTGAAATGAACTTCTCCGATGAAGTTAAGAGCTCATTTCAGGCTTGGAATCACATGAAACACATCGTTAATTATTCACAAGGTTTACCTAATGCCATGGAGGCCATCAGAGAAGCTCAGGTTGCATGGAAGAGTCTCGGGAATTTCTTTGAAAATGCAAAACAAGAAAGTAGTAATGGAAGCTCCATGCAAGACGAACAATGTCCACAGTTTCTTAATGAAATGAGCACTACAAGTTCTGATGATGATGGTTATAAACTAGGGATTCCTTGTGGCCTTATACAGGGTTCTGCAATTACGATAATTGGCATTCCCAATGGTCTACTCGGTAGTTTTCGGATCGACTTAGTTGGAGAATCAGTTCCAGAAGTCCTGGAACCTCCCATAATTCTACACTATAATGTCAGGATTCTAGGTGACAAGGTAACTGAAGATCCTGTCATCGTTCAGAACACATGGACTCCAACACATGATTGGGGAGAGGAAGAACGGTGCCCTCCTCCTGTTCTTGAGAACAACAAGAAAGGTATTGATATTGCTCTCATCTCTCACAGTCACTGAGCTATCTATATATGTAGTTGTATATATATATATATATATATAGCAAGATGATCATGCCATCTGGAAATGTTTTATATTTCAGAAAACCTTCTTCTACTTCCATGAATGTATCTATGCAAAAGTTGATGGACTAAGCCTTGACGGCATTTTTCTTCAGTGGATGGGTTGTACCAGTGCAATAAAATGGTGGGTAAAGATCGAAACCACAAGCAAACAGCAAGTACATCACCTAACACTTCTGAACCAACATCAACCTATGGAGACAGATCGAAGAGCAGAAAGCTTTTTCCTTTTAAGAAGGGTTACATCTCTGTTATGACACTCAGGGTTGGAGAAGAAGGGATTCAAATGACAGTTGATGGGAAGCACATCACATCTTTTGCTTATAGACAGGTAACTTGTCAGCTTCTTAATTGCCTCTTATTTTCTTTAATTCAATTCTTAAATTTGGATTGATTTAAATTAAAAATTTATTAATTTGAATAAGGTTTCATTGATTTGAATCAAATTTAATCGTTGAATACTTGAATTAGACAAGTTGTCAGCTGCCTCCTTTTGTTCTTGTTTTTTTAATTTCAATAAGCATGTATGATTCTTCTTCCTTTATCTTTTTGATGCATTAGAGTTTAGAACCATGGCTTGTGACTGAGTTAAGGATATCTGGAGACTTGAAGTTAGTTTCAGTATTAGCAAGTGGGCTACCATCATCATCACCATCATCAGATGAATCAGAACACACAGATGATTTAGAAGCATTGAGATCGACACATCTCAGAGTGCATCAGCCATTGGATCTCTTCGTTGGTGTGTTTTCAACAGCTAACAACTTCAAACGTAGGATGGCTGTCCGTAGAACATGGATGCAGTACCCTGCAGTGAAGGAAGGCGCAGTTGCAGTTCGGTTTTTTGTTGGTCTGGTAAGTGTCATTTCCTGATTTGCTCGCAGAGTAGACTATAAAGCTTATTAATTATATTAAAATGATATTATTTTAGAGCGATCGGTTGGGTCCAACTTATCATTATTTCTAATCTCTTCTTGACAATTCTAGCAAAGTAACCTACGCATCAGAATACTAACCGGAGAAAAACACTCGTGATTGTGTTATATTGCAGCATAAAAACCAGATAGTCAATCAGCAACTCTTGGCTGAGATGCAGAGACACGGAGATATCCAGTTGATGCCTTTTGTCGATTACTACAACCTTATAACATGGAAGACAATAGCAATCTGTATTTTTGGTGTAACTAACTACTACTCACTTTAAGTAGTTTTTCTTTTTTTTTTTTGGATGATCAAGTTGATTATACTATCTATATCTTCATGATTCCACACAGGCAGAGGTTGTTTCAGCCAAATATGTGATGAAGACAGATGATGATGCATACGTTCGGGTAGATGAAGTGGTTTCTTCTTTGAATAGAACAAATGTGAGGCAAGGATTGCTGTATGGTCTCATCAATTTTGATGCTCGGCCTCAAAGGGACACTAATAGCAAATGGTATATTAGCTTTCAGGTAACTTTCTCTACAATTACGAAGTTGTAGGGTTTAGAATCGGAAAAGGTTGTACTAGTTTTGATATTGGTACGGTAAGAAACCGATATTCGTTAACGTTCACTGTTTCTTCTTTAATTATCCCTCTCTAATGAATCTTGCAGGAATGGCCATATATTACTTACCCTCCATGGGCACACGGCCCAGGTTATGTGGTATCACACGACATAGCAAAGGCAGTATACAACAGGCACAAGAATGGTAATCTCAAGGTAGGAAAAACTATGAACATACATACAGTTCATTTCCCATCTTTCTTTCCTCATCAGACACATACTAAGATCCGATACATAAATCTATGAAGATGTTCAAACTGGAGGATGTTGCAATGGGGTTATGGATAGAGGACATGAAGAAAGAGGGCATGGAGGTTAGTTATGTGTATGAAGAACGAGTCTATAATGAGGGTTGTAATGATGGGTATGTTGTGGCTCACTATCAAACACCGAGAGAAATGCTTTGCCTGTGGAAGAAGATGCAGGAACTAAACCAGCCTTTGTGCTGTTAGGATAAGGTGATTAAGTTTAAGTTTTGTTATTAGCTTAGTATTTTAAGGAGTATTTGTATAGAAAAGGACTAATCACTGGCTGCAAGTTGTTGTACGTATAGATAATGCAACAACGTGGATCAAAAGAACATGTAGTAACAGAAATACTTTACTTCAACTGAAGTTCGAGCAACAATTTATTCTAATACAAAGTGCTAAAATGCATCAATTAATACACTTAAAATCTTTTTTTTTTGGGTTTAATTTGGGTGCAAAATCATGACTCGTAGAGATCATGAAGCCATGCACCCAATACCATATCTAGTGTTAGGAAACACAAGAAACAAACCACTACAAGCAACACCAACCATTAATGGAAAGCTCTCCATTACTTGATCCATCTCCTTCACATGTCTCGGGAACAAACAGTTCGTGACCCTATGATCAGAGAAGGCAATAGCTACAAATACCATAACAGACATTACCGCATGTACGAAATCAGTGAAACCAACCTTGTACCTCTCATCTTTAGGTATCTCTACGTCAAGACCAGGCTTGAACACAGCAAGTCCCTTATGTGTGACGAACCCGTAGTAAACCTTCCCATCAGGACCCCGAAAGCTATCAGTGAAGTGAAAGAAGAAGCAAGACAAGGCACAAAGTCCTAAGAGCAGGAGGATCATCATGGTGTCCACACGAGTGCATTCACCGGTACGATAAACAGAGGGCAGAATCATTTCGAACGTTAAAAGAGTGCCTGTGGGAAGGAAGTTGATGAGCATGGAGGTTTTTGATATGGTCTTCTGGACTCCTTTTGCCACTGCACGTCGCTTCCGGCCGCCGTGTTCTGGACCCAACTCAGATGGTGCTCGTTGAGAAGGGTTTCGTGTGTAAGTTGTCGGGTCTTCCTGTGGAGTGGGAGTGTAGATTTTGATTCCAACCCCTTCTTCGACTACAGTTTGGACCATTTTTTTTCCTCTTACAAGAAGGAACTACAGAGAGAGAACAGATAGATTGTGGGTTTGAGAAAGAGAATTCATATGTTTGCTTTGTGATATATAAGGTTTCGTAAGTTCGGTTATGGTTCTGAATCCCGAAACATTGGAACGGTTACTGACCGTTAGGCAGTGACTACGACAGTTTAATCTGCTCGCTGTTGGATAAACCTTATCCAATTCAACTGCTTGTATGTGAAACCGCTTATATGTGAAAGCAATTAGGTTTTTTGCTTTGGTATTAAATATTTGTTTAAAGTTTTTGTTTGAGCTCTGTGAAAGGAAACCATTACAGGAGATGAATTCAGGGCTGTCCTGTCCGAATTCACTAACGTTTCAATCAATAATTTAGACGGAACACATGTACGAGGAATCATCAATGTCTGAAATGTACAGAATAGTTCGATACGAGGTAGTCATAAAAACGTAAACTTTGTAGAAGGATAGATATTACATTGCAGAACACGAAGACAGAGCAAGAGTATAATGCATGGTTCGGTTTTTAGTTCCAATCTCTGTTCATACAAAAAACCGAAACACGAACACAAATTTCTTGTCCAAGAAACACCAATGCCTCACTCTCCTCAATCTCTGTTCGTCACTGAGACATCTTTTGCAAGTCCATGCTCAAATCCAAGTCTCTGGTCTGCAGGACGACGCCTACCTCGTCAGAGAACTCGTTCACTTCTGTTCCCTGTCCCCATGGAAAAACTTGGGTTATGCACAGTCCCTTCTTGATCGCTCCGTGAGTTCAACTCCCGTATCATGGAATATTGTCATTAGAGGCTATGCCGCGAGCGATACTCCAAGAAAGGCCATGTGGGTCTTTCTCAGAATGAGGAGAGATGGTCTTCGCCCCAATAAACTTACCTACCCATTTCTTCTCAAAGCGTGTGCTTCGTGTCTGGCCCTCGAAGAAGGGAAACAAATTCATGTGGATGTCATCAAACATGGCTTAGGTGATGACGTGTATGTTAACAATAATTTGGTTCATTTTTATGGGTCGTGCAAGAAGATATTGGACGCTCGTAAAGTGTTCGATGGAATGTTTGTAAGGAGTTTGGTTTCGTGGAATGCGATTATTACTGCTTTTGTTGAAAACTCGTGGTTAGAGGATGCGATTGGGTACTTCGTTAAGATAAGGGATACTGAGTTCGAACCGGATGAAACTACCATGGTGATTATGCTTTCATTATGTGCTGAAATGGGGAATTTAAGCTTAGGTAGATGGATTCATTCTCACGTGGTTGAGGGAGGGATGACACTGAATTGTCAACTGGGGACTGCCCTTGTTGACATGTATGCAAAAAGTGGAGCTGTTGATTATGCCAGGCGAGTTTTTGACATAATGGAGGAAAAGAATGTGTGGACTTGGAGTGCAATGATTTCGGGACTTGCTCAACATGGTTTTGCCAATGAGGGCCTTGAACTGTTCTCTCGGATGATGAGGAACTCTCCCATACGTCCAAATTATGTCACTTTTCTAGGCGTTCTTTGTGCTTGTAGCCACGCTGGTTTGGTAGATGACGGATTTCGCTACTACCATGAAATGGAGCACAAGCATGGAATTAAGCCAATAATGATACATTATGGTGCCATGGTTGATATCCTTGGTCGGGCTGGCCGTCTCAAAGAGGCTTATAACTTCATTGTGAATTTACCTATCAAGCCTGATCCCGTAGTGTGGAGAACATTGCTCAGTGCATGTAGTGTTCATGACATTAAAGACAGAGATGGAGTGGCAGATAAGGTAAGAAAGAGGTTGCTTGAACAAGAGCCAAGGCGAAGCGGGAACTTGGTGATGGTTGCAAACCTGTATGCTGATGCTGGGATGTGGGAGAAAGCAGCAAAGCTGAGGAGGGTTATTAGAGATGGTAGTTTGAAGAAGACTGGAGGAGAGAGTTATCTTGAGTTAGGCGGGTCCATCCACCGATTCTTTTCTGGGTTTAGTTCTCAGGATGATCATGAGCTTATCTACCACTTACTTGATGCACTGAACTTGCATATGAAGATTGTCAACTCCTAAACTGCATTGCTCCACTTTCATTTCAATGGTGGATTTAGCAAAACAGAATTATCAATTATTTTGGTATGTTTTGTTATCTAATTTATTCATAAATATTGTATCTGATTTATTTCCTTAATTTTGGAGGCCTGCATGTGTCCCTGTGTCCTTGCAATTCTAACATTTATAGAGAGCTTAAACCCTTGACTCTTGATTTTGGTAGTGTGGCTGCTCTCTTTATTGTCATTGTAATAGAGGTAAAAATGGTAAATATTCATGAGCAGCTCAAACATGTTGCCTGAGACAATTTCTGAATACACCTTCAACGAAAACCATCTTCAATTTTGATTTATTCCTCTCTAAATTCACCTTACCTATATTTTTCATTACATTTCATAAAGTCTAAAGCCTGTATTGAATATCACAAGGTTACAATAAGACAGGCTTCATTTCTGAAATATGAACTTACTAACATCGCCAGCTCTTATCACTAAGGGCAGAGAGAGTTACATTATACATTACAAAACTAAGTCATCAAAAGTTCCCTACTATTTGCAAGATGGCGGTGTAGGTACCAAGTATGCTAACCATGACAGCAAGCACCAACACAACCAATATCACAACCAGTTCGAACTGAAATCTCCGATAGGCACCAGAAATCTTCAAGTAGCATAAACATGGTATTACAATGGATGCTGACATGCTCAAAAACGCTCCAACCAATGACATGAGATGACCAAAAAAAGGGACCGTCAAGGCCACAATGACAGTGCTGATCACAATAGCCGTGCTGACCAAAAAGCTGAAGGGCTTCTTACTGCAGTAATATGGCAACCGAGGTTTTATAGCATTGACTACTGGTATCATCATCAGGGCATACTTTGCTATGGGATTAACCAGGGTGGTGTAGATTGCCAGTCTTGAGCTAAACTTTTCAATCGGGAGGTTGAGAGTTATTTGCGATTGAACATCTGAGCCAAACATCAAGTAACCCAAAACTGCCATTGCTGCATAGCAAATGGTACACAGAGTAAAGCACAGAAACAGAACCTGCAATGAAAAGCAGTCAAGGATTCAGTCTCATCAACAGTTGCGGTTAAAAGAACTAGATCTTGATACATATGTGGATAGATCAGTTAACCACAGATTCCATGAACATCATAAAGCGAAACTCAAAGTTGATTGATTCTTGAGCTTGTTACTTACATTTGAGAACTGATGCCTGCTTTTCATAGAAGTGTACATGGTAGGGAACACCGGATGAGCACAGAAACAGAAGGCGTATAAGCTTACAGCAGTAGGCAGTCCTTTCCAATTTATAAGTGTACCCTTGTGTTGAAACCCAACTCCATCAAAGGCACCAGTCCAGAATATTGATCCAAGAATGACTGCAGAAGCTAAAACCCCGCTAGCAGAGATGTAAGAAAGAAGGCTCAGATTATCCACCCAAACGGTCGGTAAAATAACAATGGCTACAAGTATAATGAAGCCCTGTTTTCCTCCAATTCTCATCCCTGCCACTTCAACTTCCATATGTGGGAATAGATTATGCAAGTTGTCTCCTTCTACTATAAGGAATCCTGTTATGACTAAGTAGAGCTCTGCATTCATGGAAATCGACACCAGAACTCTTCCCACGTTTCCAAATGCATGAGCACCTATGTCAGGATAGGTTCTAATGTTTGAATCCACGTCCATGCATCTTTTAATCAGCAAGCCTGAGTAAAAGGCTGCAATTGCAATGAACAAGAACAGAATCAAGCTCAACCATCCGCCTGACGCCAGTGCATATGGAATGGAAAGTATACCAACTCCTGAAAATCATAGAGACAGAAGATGAATCTTCCTTGACATATTTTGACAGGAAATTTTTTCAAAGACCAAACTTTGTTGTTTGAGTCAGCTATAATGCAGAAGTACGAAGTTCAGAAGTGACTCAAGTAAAGTCTAAGTTCATAAAAACAAATTATCAGGTGTTTATTTCTGCAAAATGACAGCATTAATTAACAAAGGAACAAATTCAGGAAATTCTCTTTGGACCACGGCATGATATGCACTTTGAACTATGTGGTTGATGCTATAAAAATATTACAGATCTCCAAGCGGGAACGGAAAAAAAAAAGTTGGTCATCATGTCTCCAGGAAAATGATAAATACTGTGGAAACAGAAAAAAGAGGATGCGAAGTTAAAAAGTAGAAACATGCACAATGATTAAGAAGAAGAAGAAGAAGAGAAAAGAACCTGATAAAGCATTTATGCCATTAAAGATGGTCTTGAAGGAAGAGGTGGTTCCTGAACTAAAGGTTAGACAGTTCGACTCTATATCATCTACTTTGGATCCTAAACTGTGTTGCTTGTCCTCAGCAATAAGAGGCGAAGTCAGTGACGACCCATCATGAATCTCAGCCTCCATGGCTCAGAGTGCAGAGTTCGGAGCGACACAGGCGCAGATAAAGAGTGTGGATGAGGATAGCTATAAGGCCTAAAGTTCCAGCTGACAAAGCTAGGCAACTTAAAATACAACTATATGAATACAAAACTCGCTGCTTTTGATAGCTTTAGGTATGCAGAAAAATAAAGCTTTATCAGCATATGCTGATATGCAGCAATTAATCCAAAGTGAAGAATTGCAAATCTATGCTAAGGTTTTGACCTCATTGCTCGGCCTTATAAGGGCACTCAAAAGTGTCCCTTCTGATTGCAAAGACACTAAATAACATTTAAAATGTGTTTATTGTGGAAACCTCATAGCACATGCTTGAATGTCCCGGACTGAACCAAATTGAAAAGGTCCTAAGCCTTATGGTCCCCTTACGTTGATTGGGACATTTCGAAGCAGTCATAAATGTGGAACACGGAAAATATCTAAAGTGACTGTACTCGGCCTTATAAGGGCACCCAAAAGTCTCCCTTCTGATTGCAAAGACACTAGGTAACATTTAAATGTGTTTATTGCGGAAACCTCGTATTACATGCTTGAATGTCCCAAACTAAACCAAACTAAAAAGGTCCTAAACCTTATGGTCCTCTTGCGTTGATTAGGGCATCTCCAAGCAATCATAAACGTGGAATGCAGACAAATATCTGAAGTTATTGTGCATCTTGTTAAAGTAGTATGACCTGTTTGACAATCAGTTTATTGTATTTAGCTATTAGGAGCTATTAGGTGATAGGTGATTCTATGAATTGATTTGATTAGTGGATTGTATTAGCTGTTTGTTAAAGATGTTTCGTAAAATTAACTATTTAGTATTAGTTGTTAATGTGTAAAATGATTTATGAAGACATAATCTTTTTAGAAAATTACAAAGGCATGAATTTGTCACCCGTAAGTAGGCTTTTTTATTTTTTACTTTTTAATTTTAATTTTAATTATACTAATATTACTTTAATAAAAAATTAAATTAAATTTTGAATTTGATTATTACTTTAATAATAATTTTCAATTTAATTATTACTTTAATAAAAATTGAATTAAATTATAATTACGTTATTATTAATTTTATAAAAATTAAAATTAAAAAATACATTATTGGACAGGCGTGCACTAAAAGTGACCTTTTGAAAATGCACAGACATGCATTTTTTAATTTAATAAAAATAAATTAAAAATAAAATTTAATTATTGTTTAAATAAATAAATAAAATAAAATTATAATTATAATTATAATTATAATTATGTTATTATTAATTTTATAAAAATTAAAATTAAAAAGGAAAATAAAAAATATTTGGAGTGTAAGCAGTTGGGCTTGTAGTTAAGAGGATATAATTGATATTTTAATTGCACATGACAAAAACGCTGCTTGAAATGTTAGTACAGTGTAGCTTTTCCAAATTCAACTATTTAGGATAAATAAGCTAACTATTTATTTCTTACTAAACTGAAAATTTCAGCTGTTTGAATAAATCAATCAATTGGAGCACTTGAATAAGCTAAAAAATAGCTAATCCGCTATCCTCTAAACGTAGCATTTGGTCTTATTTGATAATCAGCTAATTGCATTAGCTGTTAGCTGATTCTATCAGCTGATTTGACCAGTTGATCGTATTAGCTATTTGTCATTTGATATTTGATAAAATTAGCTATTTAGTATTAGCTGTTTATGTATAAAATGACTTATGAGGACATAACTTTAAAAAAATATAATGGTATGATTATTATATATCTTAGTATTTCGTTGAATATTCTTATAAAAATTTATATTTTAGATATTAAATTTTACAAAAATTAAGTTTATAACTGTGACAGAAAACATAGAAGATATAATAATAATAATAATAATAAAACAAAAAAGAAATAAAAGAATAAAAAAAGATGATATCTATAACACTATTTTCTCCGAATTAACAAATCACAACATTATGTTTTTTTTTTAATTTTTATGCATAAAAGTGAGTTTGAGAATTAAACATTGTTAGGGTATTTTAATATTTTAAGTTTAGGGTAATGAGTTGATTACCCCAAAAGCTGGATAGGAGTATCTTTTTTTATTTTGGCTGGTTGGGTTGAATCAGCCAACAAGCCAACTACCAAACAAAATAATTAGTTGTTAAATAGTTGATTTTAGTCAATCAGTCAAAAATTGACTGATTAGCTGTCATCCAAATACAACCTTTGTCTTTTTCATTTTGGCAAAGAGGAGAAAATTTCCACCTTATTTAGATTAAGATGTTTGATCTTAGAAAAGGGTATGGAAAATAGTCAAAATACTCCTTTTCTTCCAACGTTAAGTAGACTTTTTGAACTCATCTTGATCATGGAATTGACATATGTGTTGCCCAGTTTGGCAATCAATTGATTACATTAGTTATTAGTTAATAGTTGATTATATTAGTTGATTTGACCAACATATTATATTAGCTGTTTATTAGAGATGTTTGGTAAAATTAGTTGTTTACGTCTAAAATGACTTATGAAAACATGAATTTAAAAAAAATTATAAGGTTATAAAGATAACTTCAATCACGCAAGATGAGATAAGGTTATATATTTATTAATCAATTTACAATTGATTTCACTAGTAAATTACTTTAATTGGTTACAATTAGATCATTCCAATAAAATAATTATATAAATACTTTTTATCATTGATATATTTTAATTAATTACTTAATTTAAAATTATTTGATTTCTTCATTTAAAATAAGTTATGTAATTAAATTGCGAATATTGTTAAAAAATTATATAAAAATTTTATTTTAATATCTTTTTATTAACCAGAGAATTATTTTTTAACAATATAAAAAATTTATTTTAATATCTTTTTATTAACCAAAGAATTATTAAATAATTAAATAATATTAGAAAAAGATTAAAATAAAAATTTCAAATTAAATAATCAACTTTTAATGCATAATCAATAAAACTCAAATAATAAATTAAATTAAAGATTAAAATATAAATACTCTCTAATTATAAATTAGAGATTAAACAATAATATCGATAAGGTAAAAAAATAGACAAATTGCTTTTACTCTTTTACCTAACCTAGAATCTTGTATAAATCATGCATAAATTGAAAATTGATTGGAAATAATAGTGTTGATAATAGCAAACTCAAAAGGAGCGTAGAGCAAAGAATAATAAGGACATTATCGTCATAAATCAACAAACTATTTAAAACGTTAGATTAAAGGAGCTTGTTAAAAATTAGATAATTAAATTGAATCAATTAACCTGATCAGCTATTAACTAAATAAATAAATAATTTATTGATATGAATCAAACAGCCGCAAAAACAGCCGCAGAGATGTTATCCAAACGTGGCCATTGTCTACTACGAGTTCGCGGAAGAGCTCTTATCCAAACACGGCCATTGTCTGCCACAAGTTCGCGGAAGCTCGTCTTAGTTGACAGTTGCGTGTGAAAACATTTATTTTCCTCCAACACGTAGGAAGCTCGCATGATAGGGGAGCTTCACGTTACTTCTGGGACTCCTACTAGTCCTTTCGGCCTCATGTCCATCATTTGGCATGTAAGAGGTACATGACAGATGGGTAGGATATAGCCATGTTTTTTAAATGTGTGTTGATCTTAAATTTAATAGATATAAACATTCAACTGTTTGACATAGTACAACAGCAGAAAAAAGCTCGCAGTCATCATCTTTTGAATGAGTTAGTTAAGGAAATCGGCCGATTTTTATTGTTGTTGCTGGTAATATATACAAAGTCGAACTCGATCTGAAAACTTCAACCTATGACTTTTAGTACCAGAAGACAATCTCCGGGCAGTAGGTCGATTTTCCATCTAATGAGGTTATAAATTTATAGGATAGTGATCATGTTCTACATATATGTGTGTTGGCACTGACTCCACCGTTGAGAGTTCAATCAATGATGAGGAACATGAGGTCCCTCTCAACTTACTAAATAATGTTGGTAGCTATAAAACAAAGCGTATCAGACGTAATCCAGCATTGTAAATGTGCTTTAGCATGTATAGAGAGAATCAGCCCATCCCAGTCTTAGGTAGACCATGATTGAGGGAGGGGTGACACTGAATTGTCAACTTGGGACTGCCCTTGTTGACATGTATGCAAAAAGTGAAGCTGTTGATTATGCCAGGCCTTTTTTTTTTAAAATTACAAAGGAAAGTATGCTAATACAACACTAACACAGTTCTCTGTGATATAACACCCTTGTAAATCCTTCCGAATAGTCTCTACATTTTCCAACAGAAGGTCCTGAAGAATATATGTAGTCCTGAACTTGAATGCGAGGCAAAGCTAGCCAGTTGGTCGGTGCTCTGATTCTCTTTCCTATATACATTATGGAGCTAAATCTCCCAATCTCTACACATTAGAGCTCTGAGACCCAACTCTAAAAAACTATCCTCAATTAACGATATTTTGGAGGAAGATAAAATGTTGATCACTTCCAAAAAATCCACTTCGACTACTACACGTTGATAACCAAGGTTTCATACTAAGGTCAGACCAGAATGAATCCCCCATAGTTTAGCAAGTAGAGGTGGGCACCGGCCAATATTGTACATGAAACCACCGCATGAATGCCCGTTGTAATCCTGCAGTAACCCTCCAGTTATAGCAAGATTTGAGTCCTCTTTAACTGCTCCATCTATGTATACTTTGACTAGCCTCTGATGGTTTAGTCCATCCAACACTTTAATGGCAAGCCGTTAACTCGACTAATCGCAACACTACGACATCCATGTGACATAATCCAGGGCTACTCTGATGGAGTTAATTGTTTTGTGAAACCAGAAATGGTGAAGCTTGTAGAGGATCTTGCATTGGCAATCAAGATGAAGAAGAGAAGAAAGGTGAAGACCAAGTTGAAGCCTCCAAAACAACTCAGGAAGCTTGAAATTTTGATTATGGGAACAATTCAGAAGATTTTGCATCCAAAAGGTGAAATTCCAAAGATTGAAGATCAAAGAAAGGAAGTTGGTGAAGAAGCTGAAGATGTCTCCAGAAAATTTGATGCAACCTGTTGAAGTTCATAAAACCTGAAGAAGTTTTGCCTGAAGCAGAATTGGAGCTTGAAAAAGAAGATGAAGAAACGCGATAGGACTATTCTACTTGAAGTTAAGAGGGAGATTAAGCTAAAGTGTCCAAGTTCAAGAACTAGCTGATGTGGAGAATGAGTTAAATTTGCCAAGGAACAATTCAAGTTAATGTGGAGGGAGTTAGTTAAAGGTTGTCTACTTTATACTAAAAATGTACGAAGGTGGTTCAGCATATCAGATTCAGTTTTTTTTATAAGTTTTTAATGAACGTCAGTAGCTTCAGTTGGTATTTTTAGCATGTTTTGCTTTTTGCAGATCAAAGAAAAGGAGAAGTGTTAAGCTCCTTGTCTCTTGAATCAGAAGTATGTTTCCTTTAATTTTAGATGTATTAAAAAAATCATGTAAGAGCTGAATATAAAGCACACATTGTCATCTTCAATGAGAAGGATCCGAGTAACACTTTGTCCAAAAACTCTCTGCTTTTATTTTCTTCTCTTGAAAGTTTGAGTGCAAAAAATTTGGCAAAGTCACAAAATACAGACACTGGTACTGTAGTTAATGCAATCTATCTTTACATTCAAAATCAAAATCTCACATCCAAAACAAAACCAGAACCTATCCCAATTTACATTTGTTAAACTTGAGTGGAAGCAGCTCAACACACTTAGTGTAGCTAGTTCAAAAACAAGTTGATCACTAAAATTTTCTGAGTAGTGCTGAAGAGCTTGACACTGAGCTTGACAGTTGCTAGCTCCAATCAGTAGGCTTGAAATCATCTTCCCAAAGTGCAGAGAAGGAGGCATTGCAATTAGCTTCCTGGAGTGTGAATCAGTGGAGTGTGAATCAGCTTCCTAGATACTCGATGTCCAACCTCCGACAAAACAAAACTTTCCTCAAAGATATTTCAGTTTCGCCACTGCCATAAAAACTAACAAGAAACTCCATAGATTGTACCTCATTCAAACCGCTGCACTTGTAGCTGTTTATCCATATTAGATTTCAACCAGGCTAGTTTTTGCCATAACGGAGGAAAAGAATGTATGGACATGGAGTGCAATGATTTTGGGATTTGCGCTCATGGTTTTGCCAATCACGGCCTTCAAATGTTCTCTCGGATGATGAGGTAACTCTCCCATACGTCCAAATTATGTCACTTTTCCGGGCGTTCTTCGTGCTTTTAGTCATGCTGGTTTGGTGGATGCAGACTTCGCTACTTACATAAAATGGAGCACAAGCATGGAATTAAGCCAATGAAGACACATTACGGCGCCATGGTTGATCTCCTCGGTCGGGCTGGCAGTCTCAAACGTGCTTTTAACTTCATTGTGAATTTGCCTATCAAGCCTGATCCCGTAGTGTGGAGAACATTGCTCAGTGCATGTAGTATTCATGACATTAAAGACAGACGGAGTGGCGGATAAGGTAAGACAGAGGTTGCTTAAACAAGAGCCAAGGCGAAGCGGGAACTTGGTGATGGTTGCAAACATGTATGCTGATGCTGGGATGTGGGAGTAAGCAGTAAAGCTGAGGATGGCTATTACGGAAGGTGGTTTGAAGAAGACTGGAGGAGAGCGTTATCCCGAGTTAGGCGGGTCCCTCCACGGGTTCTTTTCTGGGTTTAGTTCTCAGGATGATCATGAACTTATCAACCACTTACTTGACGCACTGAACTTGCATATGAAGATTGTCAACTCCTAAACTGCATTGCTCCAGTTTCATTTCAATGGTGGATTTAGCCAACAGAATTATCAATTATTTTGGTATGGTTTGTTATCTAATTTATTCACAAATATTGTATCTGATTTATTTCCTTAATTTTGGAGGCCTGAGTGTGTCCCTCTGTCCTTGCGATTCTAACATTTATCGAGAGCTTAAACCAATGTCTCTTGATTTTGGTAGTGTGACTACTCTCTTTATTGTCATTGTAGAAGAGGTAAAAATGGTAAATATTCATGATCAGCTCAAACATGTTGCCCGAGACAATTTCTGAATACATCTTCAATGAAAACCATCTTCAATTTTGATTTATTCTTCTCTACACTGACCTTACCTATATTTTTCATTACATTTCATAAAGTCTAAAGCCTGTATTGAATATCACAAGGTTACAATAAGTCAGGCTTCATTTCTGAAATATGAACTTACTAACATCACCAGCTCTGATCACTAAGGCAGAGAGAGTTACATTATACATTACAAACTAAGTCATCAAAAGTTCCCTACTATTTGCAAGATGGCGGTGTAGGTGCCAAGTATGCCAACCGTGACAGCGAGCACCAACACGCCCAATATCACAACCAGTTCGAACTGAAGTCTCCTGTAGGCACCAGAAATCTTCAAGTAGCATAAACATGGTATTACAATACATGCTGACATGCTTAAAAGCGCTCCAACCAATGACATGAGATGACCAAAAAAAGGGACTGTCAAGGCCACAATGACAGTGCTGATCACAATAGCAGTGCTGACCAAAATGCTGAAGGGCTTCTTATTGCAGTAATATGGCAACCGAGGTTTTATAGCATTGACTACTGGTGTCATCATCAGGGCATACTTGGCTATGGGATTAACCAGGGTGGTGTAGATTGCCAGTCTCGAGCTAAACTTTTCAACTGGGAGGTTTAGAGTTACTTGCGATTGAACATTTGAGCCAAACATCAAGTAACCCAAAACTGCCATTGCTGCGTAGCAAATGGTACACAGAGTAAAGCACAGAAACAGAACCTGCAATGAAAAGCAGTCAAGGATTCAGTTTCATCAACAGTTGGAAGAACATAATCCCTCACTTCAGTTGAAAGAACTAGATCTTGATACATATGTGGCTAGATCAGTTAACCACAGATTCCATGACCATTATAAAGCATATGCAGCTGGAAACTCAAACATGGGTTGATTGATTCTTGAGGTTGTTACTTACATTTGAGAACTGATGCCTGCTTTTCATAGAAGTGTACATGGTAGGGAACACTGGATGAGCGCAGAAACAGAAGGCGTATAAGCTTACAGCAGTAGGCAGTCCTTTCCAATTTATAAGTGTTCCCTTATGTTGAAACCCAACTCCATCAAAGGCACCAGTCCAGAATATTGATCCAAGAATGATTGCAGAAGCTAAAACCCCACTAGCAGAAATGTAAGAAAGAAGGCTCAGATTATCCACCCAAACGGTCGGTAAAATAACAATGGCTACAAGTATAATGAAGCCCTG